>OX387422.1:113643347-113910709 GCA_947563755.1 Lochmaea crataegi
AAGTTGGACTGGTGTAGTAGTTGTCGCTGTAAAACGAATGGCCTTTGTCCAAGTAGGGCTCCAAAAGTTTCACAACAACATCGCCTGACAATCCTAGACCGCTGTTATTATCTCTATTTTTATCTGTATTCTTGCCAGTATAAACCAGAAATCCCAAAACATAGCCCGTATCACAATCACATAATACATAAAGCTTTATTCCGAAGCGATGCCTTTTGGTTTTAATATACTGTTTGAAAGACAGTCTCCCTTTAAAAAGGATCATACTTTCATCAATGATGATATTTTGAAATGGATAAAAATTACTTTTGAAATTGTTTTGTACCATATTGAGAACATTTTCTATTTTGTGCAGTCGATTACCTTCCTGTTCATTTTGATTATCAGTAAAATGCAAATACCTTAGTATTTCTAGATAGCGATCTCGAGACATTGTTTGGCGGAAAGAAGGCATGCCAATTAAATTATTTGTAGACCAGTAATCCTTTATATCAGACTTTTTGACGTGGGGCATCAACATTGAAAGGGCAATAAAATTGTAAAACTCATTTTTATCAACGTTTTTCCAACCTTTGGCATCTTGTTGTTGAGCATAAATATTAGTTTCTTCAATAATAATGTTGACTATTTCTTCTGAGAATAATTTCATAAAATACTCTATCTCACTTCCTTCATTTTTTAGATTTTCATTTTGTAGTCCACTATTAGTGTCGTCAAACTGGTGAACTTTGGGATCAAACTCACGTGAATCCCATATTATCTGAAATTCCTCCTGCCGTATACTGTGATCAGAGATATCAGACGCAGAAGCAACTGAATGTTGTTGTTCTTCGGCGTTTTCGTCGTTTTCTTCGGAGCTCAATTCGCTTTCAGAGTCAGGAATATATTCGCTGCCACTATCTATAAATGGTTCCTCCTCACTGATATACATATCACTATCGTTCACCGCATTCAAAATATTTCTCACATCCATATCACATAATCCACAAAAGCCCGAAGGACCAGCTTGATCTTTATATGACATTCTGTAACCAAAGTACCTAACTCTATGCTTTGCTGAAACAGACTGGCGCTAAAACTCACGGGTGTGGCACAGGATCGCCTAACTTTGCCATGTTGCCGGGTGTCGCGTATTTACGACACTGTCGAAAATTCACGACATCCGTCTGTCTGAGAAACACAAACTGTCGAAACGGTACGACGGACGCCGATGGGGAAAAGCAAAAATTTATTTGTGTCGTATCTGAAACGGCAGACGTCTAGCAGGGATATGAGCTACTGTCGTCCATACACGACAGCCGTCTGTCTGCCAAAAAAGTCGGTGTCGTGTATGTAAGACAACCGTACTGAAAGGGTTAAATCATTTGTAACTGTATAATGCCTAGTCTTTCGAGAGCAACAACATATTTCAAGTTGATCCCCAAAAGATGTGCTAATTTAATCTTGGATATTTATTGATATTAATTTAAAAATCCTTTTTTAGATTCCATTTCTATTCTAAGTGCTTCCAGTAGGAAAACTACAACGACCAGTCAAGACATATACAAGGAAGCATTTACTACATGAGTTTGATGAAGAACCTGGTAAGTATTTTTAAAACACCTAAAGGCAGTATAGCTTATGGTTACTTGTGGTTATGTTGAAAACTCAATTGTAAAAAATTCTTATGTAATTTTCAGCTAGCAGTTCAAGTGTGGATGGCTCATCCATGTGAAGTTTTTCACAATTACCGTCCACGTCAAGTTTCATACAAGTACCATCCATTTCTTGGCATCTGGGCAGACATAAAGGAGTTTTAACTGCAACTGGTAAGATTTTTTAAGTTAAATAACTCATTATCGCATATGCAAAATTAGGGAGATGGCCAAAGAAGAGAGAGAGAAAGAAAAAACTGTTAAAATTGGCTACAACAAATTGATAATAGATGGTAGAGAATGGGAAATGGGATTACAACAAGCAAACACTGGAGCCTCATCGCGGAGCAAAAAACTAGTTAAGGATAGAGAACTTACAGAGACACAAAGAGACCAACCAATAAGATACAATAAAAGGAAAAACAAAGAAAAGAGGGAGAAGAAAAAGCGAATACGGATATAAGGAGAGGAACATGGAATATGAAAAGAACAGGTAAAGAGGAGAAGTTGGTGAATACCATCGAATGTAAACAGATGAATGATAATAAGATAAGAGATGTCATTAACGAAAATGACGAAAAATACGGAAAAGGCTTGAGAAAAATAAGGAAACAAGAAATAATTAAGATTGGTAGGTACTTGGAATATAAGAAGCATATCAGGTAAAGAAAAAGAGTTTGGAGAAGCAAGTTTAGACTTACTAGCGATTACTGAAACAAAAAAAAGGCAAGGTATGATGAAAATGGACAATGACAACAAACTTATATATAGTGGCGTGCCAGAAACGGCTAAAGCAGCTGGAGGAACTGGATGTATCATAAATAAAAAATTAGAACAAGAAATAGTCAACTGGAGAGAATGGTCTGAACGAATATTATCAATTGAACTTAATGATGAGAACAAAAACAAGAAAATCTTTATAATAGTGTATGGACCAAATGAAGACGACACAGTACAAAATAAAGAAAACAGAAAAAGCGCAAGGAAAAATGATAATATCAGGAGATTTTAACTGCAGGGTAGGAAATAAAGATGAAGAATACACAACAGTAATTGGGACACATGGAGAAAGCTGTAGAAACAGTAATGGAGTTAGAATGTTAGATTTCTGTAAGATGCATCAATTGATTGTGACGAATACATTTTTTGAACACAAAGAAATCCATAAATTTACAAGGGAAGTCGAAAGCAAAAATAAGAAATCCATAATGTGTTAACAGAACGAGGAAACAGAAAAAGTGTACTAGATACAAAAGTGAGAAGAGGGCCAGAACTTGGTAGTGACCATTACTTAGTTGTCATAAAAATGAGAAAAGATGAAAACAAAAAAACTGAAAGTAGTATAAAACCAACCAAAAAAGTAGAATATGAATCAATTAAAACGTACAGACTTAGGGTCACTGAAATTGCTGAAAGGTACCGACTGACACTGAATAAGAAATTTGAAAATATTTCAGCAAAACTCGAAAATATCAATTTGGATACTACATGGGTTAATTTTAAAAATATACTTCTAGAGACACCTAGAGAGATCTGTGGAAGTAGAAGGAAAACTAATTACAAAAAACAAAGGAAGGAAGTAATAAACGAAAAAGCACAAATCCAAGCTGAAGAAAATAGAAATCAACAATATATAAGCGCAGACGATGTAAAAGAAGTTATAAAACGGCTTAAGAATGGGGAAGCAATAGGAAGTGACAAATTATCAAATGAGATGATTAGATATACCTATGGGAGAAAAAGGTACAGAAATACTTGTTAAAATTTACAATAAAAAGCAGTTTCATGCAAATCCAGTTAATTAAAGAAAGACTTAAAGAAGGGGATACTTTCAGCCTTGAGTACTGCTAGAACCTAATAAACAGCATTCCTCAAAGAATTACACCTGTTATTAAAAATAAGGGGGATGTATTGCGATGAGAGTTTTGAAAAAAAATTAGTAATCAAGCTTATCTCGTTGCATTTGGTTTTAGTTTATTTTTTGTTGTAATTATAACATTTGTTAACACTTGTGCTTCCGTAAGAGTACTTAAAATGTTTAGAAAAAGTACAAAAAACTTTCCAGATTTTTGGAGGTTTTCAAAGTAATCAGTATTTATTTCCATATTTAACTTGTATGATGTATAATCATAATTACAAACAAATAAAAAACAATCTTTATTCCAGGTAAAAATGTTTTTACAAAAAGCCGAAAGTTCCGATGACGATGACATTTCCGACGTAGAAGAACATGATTATTCAAAAATATCCATCGGCGATGTGAGACCTACATTCGACGATGGAGATGACGGAAAACCATTAACACCTATTAGTAAGAAGATGTTAGGCGACATAACAGAAGAAACTAGAGTTGAAGACTAATATTAGTTATTGAATTCACTAATACATATTACATACTGTATATAGAATTTGTGTGAAAGTTAATCTATTCAATAAAAAAGATGTCTTTAAATGATTATTATTTTTAGATACTTTCAGTAAGCACCAAAAAAATTGAATGAGAAGGTATACTTTTCTAATAGACCTAAATTATATATTGTTCAATATTAATAAATTTATTGAAGTAACTCAAGTGATGGTACAAATATTGTGTAAAGCTTACACATAAAGCGACTGGTGTCATCCCTATTCTGAATAAAATTTAGGTCTTACCTATGTTATTGAATTGAACAATTGATCATATTCTGTGACTATACCTCACATCTAAGGGCAATGTTATTTCAGGATAGAGCCAACTCACTAAGCCTCTCGACATAATATTATATTCAGAAGTTCTACTCTAATTATTATAATATCGGTCTGTACAAGTGGCCGGGACCGCCGAGTTGTACAACGGGACACGAGGTATAGTAAATTTTATACCCATTTAGAATAAGACCATCCTTATTTATTATTAATAAATCGGTTGAAACAAAAAATTACCAACAAAAATGAACGTCGTAACTAATTTATTAGATGTCACGTTTTTGAAGTTACGTCAAATTTTGATTTCATGTTAATGTCATAACGCAAAATAAGATATAAAAATGCGATATTCTGATGAATCCAAAAAACTTATGCTTAATGTGGTAAACTGTTTTCAAAACGATTTAGGATCTCGATTTAAGGCAATTCAAAAAGCGTCCGAAGCACTAAAAGTTCCAGAAAGCACATTATATAATCTTGAAAAACCAAACAGAGCTACAGATTTCGAATTTAGAAGAAATATGTCTGCAAGCGTTTCCCGGAGCAAAACCCGAATTACAAAAAATACCATGCATTGTTTGAGGGAGGTAATTTATAAAATGTATGCGCAAAAGGATAAAATCACAGTAGAAACTATTTTACGGCAATTTATCGAAGAGTCTCCAGAAACTAAGATTTCCAAAGGTTCGTTATATTTGGGAATTAAAAAAATGGGTTTTCATTTCAAAAAACAGGATGGAAGAAAACATTTATTGGAAATGCCTGCAGTCAGATTAAAAAGAATATTATTTTTGAACAAATACCATGCTGCTAAAAGCGAAAAGCTCTTTACACCTGTTTTTCTGGATGAGACATGGGTTTTTAGTAAAAGCGGGGTCAGAAGAATGTGGCAAGATGGTACTAAACACAGTGATTTAAAAATAACTGGAAGTGGGACACGATATGTAATTGTTCATGCCGGTAATAAAAAAGGGTTTGTGGCAAATGCATCGCTTATTTTTAAATGCAATAAAAAAACAGGCGATTACCATGATAACATGAACACCGAAAATTTTGAAAATTGGTTTAAACAGCAACTAATTGTAAACTTGGAAGAACCGTCGTTAATTATAATGGATAACGCAACGTATCACAGTCGCCTGGATGAAGAAATCCCAAGAAAAAGTTGGAGTAAAACACGCATGTTAGAATGGCTCAAAAAAAAGAATATTGCTTTTCCAGATCACATTTTAAAGGATGCTGTTTGGAATATAATTGAAAAGCAAGTTTTGCCAGAAAAAAATTATCATTTAGACAAATACGCTGCCGAGCATGGTCATTGTGTTCTCAGGCTACCACCATATCATTGCCATTTTAATGCCGTCGAAATGGTATGGTCAGAAACTAAAAGGCATTATGACCAAGCTATTACGAAAACTGCAAGGTCACCTACTGAAGTCTTAAAAGTATGGAATGACGTTGTAAAAAATGTACCGGAGCAACACTGGCAGAATTACGTAAATCATACAGAGAAAATTATTTCTGAAGCATGGGAAGTAGAAAACAAACTGGACCTACTAAACATCGAACTTATGGTGATCTCTGTATCCAATTAATCCGATGATGAACTATCACTTTCCGAAAGTTATTCTGATTTAGAAACTAATTAAACTTTGCCTTGAAGATCACGTTGTCATTTTTTTAAAATCTAGAATTTGTACTTAATCGAACTCTGAATTGCCATATTTTTTTAAAAAAACTATGTATCTAGTTAATAAAACAATGTTTTTAAAATTAGTGCGCTTCTTTTATATTCTTTTATTATGTCAACATCTTTAGAATTTTATGAATTTCATAAAATTAATTTGTATTATTACAAACCGCCACTGATAATATGAAATTTCAAGTCACTACGCCAATGCAATAAGAAATATGTCAAGCATTTGACATGACAAAGGTCATAACCTAATTTTTTTCATGCGGGTTCAGATGGTTCAAGAAGCCGCATACGTTAAGTTACTAAAACGGCTGGTACCTCTAAATAGGTATTAATTTTACCGAACGAATCCAAACAATTGAGATTCTGACATTTCCATTGTAACATCAAAATAATCTACTGTCTTTAAATGAAAAATATTTCGAGTACAATAACTGTGACGGTTTTAAGAGCAAAGCTATTTATATACAATATTTCGAGGGAATCCATCAAAATAGTATTCCCAAATGAACACCCTTAATAATAACATAATTGTAAAAGTATATAAAATAGAAGAAAATGGGACGGCGTCTTCAGGAATGTGGTATGGAAAGAATTCAAGCACCGAAGATCCTATATCTACAAATAACTTTTGTCCAGTAAACGTAAGCTCTGATCCTGATATATTATTATCTAATGAAAACCGATTAACATTGAATTTAAGCCAATTCAAGAACGATGAATATTTTGTTAAGTGTGTTAAATTAGAAGATAGATATGACTCACCATCGATATATGTCGGTAAGATCGGTTTGAATATTCCTACTATGATAAGATGCCAAAATTGTGAGACTAATTTTCCCACTAAATATCGATATCAAAGGCATCAGTGTGAATTTAATGCAGAAAAAGTTGTTTTAAAATCGGATGTTGATTCTAGTGAAACTGGCGGTATTCCCGTTAAATACATTTGCGAAGTTTGCAATAAACAGTTTGTTAATAAAAATAATTTGGTTCGTCACCAGTCTAGCCACGAAAATACACAAGAAAATGTGTGTGAAAATTGCAACAAACAATTTATTAGTGAAAATCGTTTGAGGACACACAAAGAAAACCATTGTAAAAAAGCTGGAGACATTTCTAAATTTTACAGAAGCGATGTGGCTGTTTGGAAATGCAAAAAGTGTTATGAAGTATTTTCTTCACCTTTATTAGCAAATTATCACATGACATCTTGTGTAGAAATCGTAGAAATCGAAGACGATGAAGCCGAAAAAACAACACAATTATCGGACGAAGATAAAGTTGTCTTGACTAACGAAAATATTCACACCAAAGAAGCAATTGACAAGAAAAACATAGAAAAAATATCAACCGAGCTTCTACTACAATGTGAATTTTGTAACAGAACTTACGCCGAAAAAAAGGTTCTGCTTATACACCAAAGGAAACACACTACAGCCAGAAATTACGAATGTGTTAATTGCTTTGAAGTTTTCGATTCTTATCCAATAGCCGCCCAACATTGGATGAAAAAGTGTTCGGAATACGTAAATCTGTTTTACTTGCCAAAATTAACTTACTGTGAATATTGCGACAGAACATACAAATCTCACGAACTACTCTACACGCACAAAATAAAAAAGAAGCACTATACTTACAAGCTCCAACTACGAGAAACTGAAGAAACCAACAAAGATGTCGATGTTACAGTTCCCGAAGATAACAAAAATATCCTCAACAAACTAATCGATGACGTTTTCAAAGCTTTAGACATCCCAGTTAACAAAATCCACTATCAAGGAACAGAGGCAAATAAAGAGAATACCGGCGAACAACTTGAAAATTCTGTTGATGCAACGGAAAAGAAGAAGAGAGGTAGAAAACGAAAATGGCCGACAAATCTGAGTGCGAGAACGAGTCTTCAAGTCGACGACGGTTATAAATATCAATGCGAAAGGTGCATCGAAACTTTTATAAATGTTGACGATCTTGAGGAACATCGGGAGAAGGTACATGCTTCGAATTTCACTTGTGATGAATGTGGACAGGTAATAAATAAGTTCTTTCTTTATATAGTATCATACCAGAGACTTCTAAAAAGTCCGACGGAGCGTATCGTTCTCTTAATTTTGTGGATTTCAAAAATTAAGTAATTAAGTAAATGAAATCTGGATGGCGGCACTTAAATTTTCCAGTACCGCTTCGTTATTTAAATGCTATATATGGAATTTTAGGTTTTGCATAACGCCAAAGCTTTGATAGTACACAGTCGTGCTCATAAGAAGTTAAAACCGTATGTTTGTGAAACTTGCGGCCGAAGCTATTCCCAAACTTCTCATCTTTTGATACATATGCGCTTGCATCAAGGTAAATACATACTCACTGGGATTAAACCGCGAAATGTTTTAATGGTATATGGGGGTGGTTTTTAATCCTTTTTTCGTTACGATTTTAGGGATAAAGCCGTTTGCGTGCCCCCACGAAGGCTGTGAAGCGAGATACACGATACGTTCGCATTTGAAGGATCATATAAGAAGAGCCCACACTAGAGAGAGACCATTCAAATGCAACGTTTGCGATAAATGTTTTTTAACTGGTTCTGTTTATTACCAACACCGTTTGATACATACCAATGACAGAAGATATGCATGTGATGTAAGTATGTATAGCTATATTCTGAATGCGCAGGCGCGCCCTCAAACTACTTCCGGAATTTTCAACTTTAACGTTTGTTTTCTAAATTGTTTTGAATTAAATTTTTTGTTACAGCTCTGTCCTAAACGGTTTTTTAAAGCCTATGATCTCAAAAATCACCGAATGATCCATACCGACGAACGCCCTTACCCTTGCCATGTATGCCGAAAGCAGTTTAGACAGAAAGGAGATCGTAAGAAACATCTTAAGACTCAGCATCATGTTTCAGTTTAAGTTAAAATTGAAACGCATTGTGTTAGTTTTTTTTTCTAATTTTTAATATATTTCAGAAATTTGTTACACGTTTATTGGTAATATATGTTTTGTTCCAGAAATAATCGAATTGTTTGTTAAAATCTAGCTGATATTAAATATTTATATATAATTATTTTACGTAAATCTGACAATGTAGAATTTCTTTAATAACGTTTGTGTCATCGTTACCATTATTGAGGCTATACCATAGCCTCCATGGTTACCAACCTTACCCAGGGCCGTTCGGCTATTAACTACGAAATGGAGATTGAAAGGAGTGGAGCAGAAGCAAATTTCTCGTAGAGTAAAAGGATCATTTGTTACCGGTCAAACGAGGGACATCTATCAAACGTCAAATTCAAACAAAAGTCATTCGTTGTAGTATTTTGGTGGTTATTTTTTAGTGTTTTTATAAAATATGAATAATTATTACTTCGCAATTCTAAAACCTAAAATACATGAGAATTTTATTTTTTGGCCGGTAATCGAAATGTGCATATTCACTCCTAAAACCCTACCTCGCCGAGGTGGTACAATTGGAGCAGCTCTTTTCACACCACTCCACAGTACACGAACGATTAAAGACTGCTCCCCTTACTCGTTCTATAATAGCCGAACGGTTTAGAGAAGGGAGGATTGTTCGGAGTCAATGTTTTTATAGAAGCTATCAAAGGTGAATTATAGTGTGCACTAAGTGCAATCCCAACGAACAGGAGTGGCAACTGACGGCGGATAGTTGACAGTCAGTCAGACGAACAATAAGAGTAGTGAACACGGAGAAGTTTAGGGGACTACGATAATAAATGTTGAAACCATCGGCCCCTAATTAATGTATTGGGCACATGTAAATAATTATTATAATAAAGTGTAAATAGAACAAACGCAACCACTGAATATTATTACAAAAGGTATGCATACAGATACGTATATAAAAATAGTTGCAAATCAGGAGACATGGGACATAATCGGAAAGATATAGAACGCAATATAAAATTTATTAATGAAAACATTCTTATTTCATACATCAGAAAATGTACGGCAATTACAATAAACACCTTTTGGACAGGTCAGTTTTCACCCTGACGGGAACTCGAGTGACTGCTTAACGTACCCCAATTATGAAACAGGTAGACTGGTTATCCTGACGGGATTTCGTGTGCGTCCACAAATTCCATATAATACAAAGACCATATATTTTTAGAATTTGTTTTGAAATATACAGACAAATTAACATTAATTTTACAATTTAAGATCTCCTGTACTACTGCGGCAAATAATAATAGCTTTAAGATATTACAAAATCAAATTTGGTGATCTCACTTTCTTTTAATTCTTTTAGTTATATACTCATGTTTCTGTCTAGTAACATATTTAATTTTTTTTATAATTGTTGATTCATTAGCAGTTTTAATTTTTGCAAATGTTTCATTTTGTATATTTTCTTGGTACAACTCGGCGGTGAAAAAAGGGCAACCTTTTACGCTACCCGATTATGTTAGGTAAGTGTGGTACAACTCGGTAGTCTCCCAAGTTGCTATACTAAACGGTTTTATGGGAAACTGACAGGTGAAAAACATGGCGGAAAATAGCTTACAGTTTTGAAATAATTGTAAACCATAAGATAGTGGTGTAAAAAAACAAAATTAAACACTTGGATGTTACACATATATGAGAGCGCTTCATTTTAAGAAAAAGGCTATGTCTCTAAAGAAAAGGCGTTTTGCATTAAAAAAGCGACTTTTGGAGTCTGAGAAAACTGCAAAAATTAATTAACGTCAACCATGGACTGAATAAAGACCCGATTTTTTCAAAGTCCAATTGAAAATGTTTCAAAAAGACCTAAAGGAAGAAGGAACTCTATAGAGGACAAGGTTTTGGCACTTTTGAACTTCAAACAGAGTGGAGCTTCCATCACGAAAAACAATTATACGCCTATTAAATAGGATACCAATACAAGCTGGGTTACACCAAGAAGTTTGCACGATATTGAAAGCTGAGTGCAGAATCTTTAAAAACGAGTTAGACAAACACTGTATCATAATGTTTGATGAAGTGAGTCTTCACGCTCACCTTCATTATAAACCACATCTGAGCACTGTTGAAGGTTTTTAGCATGGCTACTATACAAAGAGATCGAACTCCATGTATTCCAATTTCTAGTCATTATAGAGGGCACCACATAAACATCTGCACCAAAACATCTGACGGCAGAGCAATAACAGCCAATCATAAAACTCGAGTTCATGATGTTTTTGGTTGCTAGCTTCTTTGACAGTTAGCGGTTCGCGTGTGAGGTAATTGAGGTTAGGTCATAGAAATGGAAAATATTGTGAATAGGAAATCCGTTTTTTGTCCTCGTTTTCAAAAATATCGAAAATTGTGATCGTTTGGCAGGACCATTATACATTTTTATTATAACAATTTCAATTTTCTAGTTTTTAAAGTAATGTTTACTATTTACTTACTGTCAACTATAAAAGTAAGGTTATTTTCGTTACAGTTTAAAAATGGTACAGGAGTTGCAATGCGCGACGCCGCGGTGAAAAAAGAAACTGCTTAGATAGACGATTTTGAGGACAGGTTTTGTCAATTTTCCCGTATGAGTTCGATCTCCTTGTCTAGTCTTCATGGTTTTGAGGATTTTCGAACTAAGAGAACCGATAATATAGCAAACCATGCACATATACTTCTTTTAAAAATTGAATAGATGAGGCTTTTACTTGATGAAGATCCATACTACTGATGAAATAAAACAAATTAATTTGTTTAAATCTTCATTATTTATTTTGAACTGACGTTCAAATTAAAATTAGTGACGCGTTTCGCTACACAGTAGCTTTTTCAAACTAGTGAAGCTACAATGAAAAACTTTTAATTTATATAGTGCCTTAATACGGAATTCTAAGATATTGACAAAAGTATTAAAAATGGGGATAAGTACAAAAAGTGCCTAAATACGGAATTCTAAGATATTGACAAAAGTATTATAATATATTTAAATAGGTATAAGTACAAAAAGTGTCTAAATACGGGATTCTAAGAAAGATACAAAGGTATTGAAAAAAGGTACCTGGGAAATTGATCAACAACTATCACATTTTCTAGGTAAAAAGGTTTAATAAGGGAGAATGATTGATATCTATTTGGTCGTTAAGCAGATTACCGGAATATTTGTTTTTGTTAATCTCGAGGGCTTCTAAAAGATTTAATTTAAAGGATTTGGGTTCTACATGCAAAATTTCAAAATTTGAGTCGAAAGTGTGTTGGTTTGTTAATAGATGATTTGAATAGTTGGAATCTAATTTGTTATTGTCATAGCTGCGTTTGTGTTCTGAAATTCTAGTTTTAAAGTTCCTAAAAGTTCTACCGATATACATTTTGTCACAGTTGTCGTTACCACATTTTAATTTATAAACACCTGACTTGTTTAATTTTGAGGATTTAGATTTGTTATTTTTAATGAATTTAGATAAATTGTAGTCAGTTTTAAAGCAAATATTCATATTTAAAGATTCTAAAAATGATTTGATTTTTAAGGATGGTGTTCCAAAGTATGTTAAGCTTTTAAATTGATTATTTTTATTTTTATCTGAAGGATATACTTGTTCTAAAGTGCGTTTCTTTATCTTTTTATTTATGATATTGTCAATTAAGTTTGGATCGTAATTATTATTAACTGCTATTTGTTTAATGATATTTAGTTCTTTGTTGAAATTATTATTGTTTAATGGGACTGTTAAAAGTCTGTGAATCATACTATTGAAAGCTGCTAATTTATGACTAAATGGGTGGACCGAACTATTATGAATTGTAATGTCTGTATGTGATGGTTTGCGAAATATAGAAAAATCATGTTTATTGTTTATATTTGAAATTGTAAGGTCTAAAAAGTTTATAGACTTATTTTCTTCATGTTCTACGGTAAATTTTATATTGCTATGAATTGAGTTAATATAAGTAATGAAGCTATCTAGTTGTCTAGTAGTGCCAGTGAAGCTCGCTAAAATGTCATCTACATAACGGTGCCAGTATATAAATTTTTTACTAAGGGGGTGTTTATGAATTATTTTTTCTATATTATCCATGAAAATTTCAGCTAATAGGGGACTGAGGGGGTTGCCCATAATCAAACCATCTTTACTACTATAAATCTCTCCATTGAAATGAAAATAATTTTGGTTTAAGCAAACTTTTAATAAATTTATTATGTCAGAATGAATTATAGGGTTAACATTATTATACGTGAGCAAATTATCAACAAGAGTTAAAGTTTCTTTAGGAGGTATACTAGGGAATAGATTAGTTACATCGAACGATATGAATTTAGAATTGTGAGGTAATTTTATATCTTGAATATTATTAATTAATTCCGTTGAGTTTTTAATAGAAAATCGAGGTTTGAAAGAACAATATTTAGAAATTATATCTATGAGAATCTTTGAAACTTTAAATGAAGGTGCTGTGAAAAAAGAAACAACCGGTCTAATAGGGTACCCCTCTTTATGGAGTTTCATTAAAGAATAAAGTTCAGGGTGTTGAGGATTGGGTAAAATTAATTTATATTTTTCTTTGTCGCTAATTATTGATTTCGCGTTATCTACTGCTAATTTTATTTCTTTCTGAAATTTACTAGTTGGGTCTTTTTTAAGAATCTCAAAATTGCCTGTCTGTATAAAATTGTTAGTTTTTAATATATAATCATCTTTATGTAATGCTATTACTGTATTTCCTTTATCTGCTTTAGTAAAAATAAGACTATTTGACTTTGATTTTTGTTGTGTGTCAAATAGTCTTATTTTTACTAAAGCAGATAAAGGAAATACAGTAATAGCATTACATAAAGATGATTATATATTAAAAACTAACAATTTTATACAGACAGGCAATTTTGAGATTCTTAAAAAAGACCCAACTAGTAAATTTCAGAAAGAAATAAAATTAGCAGTAGATAACGCGAA
This sequence comes from Lochmaea crataegi, assembly GCA_947563755.1. Classification (NCBI taxonomy): domain Eukaryota; kingdom Metazoa; phylum Arthropoda; class Insecta; order Coleoptera; family Chrysomelidae; genus Lochmaea; species Lochmaea crataegi. The sequence continues at coordinate 113,657,252 of OX387422.1, forward strand.
ATCAATAATTAGCGACAAAGAAAAATATAAATTAATTTTACCCAATCCTCAACACCCTGAACTTTATTCTTTAATGAAACTCCATAAAGAGGGGTACCCTATTAGACCGGTCGTTTCTTTTTTCACAGCACCTTCATTTAAAGTTTCAAAGATTCTCATAGATATAATTTCTAAATATTGTTCTTTCAAACCTCGATTTTCTATTAAAAACTCAACGGAATTAATTAATAATATTCAAGATATAAAATTACCTCACAATTCTAAATTCATATCGTTCGATGTAACTAATCTATTCCCTAGTATACCTCCTAAAGAAACTTTAACTCTTGTTGATAATTTGCTCACGTATAATAATGTTAACCCTATAATTCATTCTGACATAATAAATTTATTAAAAGTTTGCTTAAACCAAAATTATTTTCATTTCAATGGAGAGATTTATAGTAGTAAAGATGGTTTGATTATGGGCAACCCCCTCAGTCCCCTATTAGCTGAAATTTTCATGGATAATATAGAAAAAATAATTCATAAACACCCCCTTAGTAAAAAATTTATATACTGGCACCGTTATGTAGATGACATTTTAGCGAGCTTCACTGGCACTACTAGACAACTAGATAGCTTCATTACTTATATTAACTCAATTCATAGCAATATAAAATTTACCGTAGAACATGAAGAAAATAAGTCTATAAACTTTTTAGACCTTACAATTTCAAATATAAACAATAAACATGATTTTTCTATATTTCGCAAACCATCACATACAGACATTACAATTCATAATAGTTCGGTCCACCCATTTAGTCATAAATTAGCAGCTTTCAATAGTATGATTCACAGACTTTTAACAGTCCCATTAAACAATAATAATTTCAACAAAGAACTAAATATCATTAAACAAATAGCAGTTAATAATAATTACGATCCAAACTTAATTGACAATATCATAAATAAAAAGATAAAGAAACGCACTTTAGAACAAGTATATCCTTCAGATAAAAATAAAAATAATCAATTTAAAAGCTTAACATACTTTGGAACACCATCCTTAAAAATCAAATCATTTTTAGAATCTTTAAATATGAATATTTGCTTTAAAACTGACTACAATTTATCTAAATTCATTAAAAATAACAAATCTAAATCCTCAAAATTAAACAAGTCAGGTGTTTATAAATTAAAATGTGGTAACGACAACTGTGACAAAATGTATATCGGTAGAACTTTTAGGAACTTTAAAACTAGAATTTCAGAACACAAACGCAGCTATGACAATAACAAATTAGATTCCAACTATTCAAATCATCTATTAACAAACCAACACACTTTCGACTCAAATTTTGAAATTTTGCATGTAGAACCCAAATCCTTTAAATTAAATCTTTTAGAAGCCCTCGAGATTAACAAAAACAAATATTCCGGTAATCTGCTTAACGACCAAATAGATATCAATCATTCTCCCTTATTAAACCTTTTTACCTAGAAAATGTGATAGTTGTTGATCAATTTCCCAGGTACCTTTTTTCAATACCTTTGTATCTTTCTTAGAATCCCGTATTTAGACACTTTTTGTACTTATACCTATTTAAATATATTATAATACTTTTGTCAATATCTTAGAATTCCGTATTTAGGCACTTTTTGTACTTATCCCCATTTTTAATACTTTTGTCAATATCTTAGAATTCCGTATTAAGGCACTATATAAATTAAAAGTTTTTCATTGTAGCTTCACTAGTTTGAAAAAGCTACTGTGTAGCGAAACGCGTCACTAATTTTAATTTGAACGTCAGTTCAAAATAAATAATGAAGATTTAAACAAATTAATTTGTTTTATTTCATCTATACTTCTTTTTCTAAATAAATTGTTTTCTCAGTAGGATTAAAAACACTGTTTTTGATTACAGGTGTTTACGATAAGAGGCATAAAACGCAAGTGAAAAAAACGCTTCTATTATAATCTTGTAAATGGCAGTACAGGAAAAGAAGAAATAATGAGGATTTTGAAAAAAAATATTAGAATGTGTCACAGTATTGAGTTTGATCAAACCATCAAACTGGTGATGTCATTGCGAATTTGATACACGACTCTATTTTCATCAGTTTGACTTTCGACTGTCACTGTCAATTTTGAGGTTAAAAATTTATTGATTTTTGAGTTTGTTTGATTTGATAATATACAATGAAACGGGAAAGTTGAGAGAAAGTTGTGTTTTCATTAGGTTTGCTCCAATTGGCATTTAGGAACCGTTCTGGAATCGTATCGAGTACTGTAGAGTGCGCAAACTCGAATTAGAGATGGACACATCAACTTTATCACCCCTTCCAGAAGGTAGTTTTTGAACCGTCCCAAGAACGATACTATAATCAGTTGGAACGCGAAAGAAAAACCTAGAACGGTTCTATCGCCAGTTGGAACGAACCTATTATCAATAGCAGCCAGGCATGGTTTTATACCAAAAAACAAAGCTAAACAAGAAACTAAAAAAAAGCAGAAGAGAATATGGTCTAGGGGATGGATCAAGAAAAGAAACCAACTAACCAATGTAGATAGTGGAGCTAATAACATTTTAGATTTGATAAAATATGAACTTGCCCCAAAAAAACCTCATGATTTTAAAATTTATAATATGCGAATGGATGCAGCAGCATTGGTAGATTTCGAATCACAAATCACGATTGAATCATTAGTTGATTTCTTTATCTCTGATCTGTGGTTTGAAATGTTTGAATTTCCAATAGTAGTTGTTTATGTGGACGCATTTTCTGCAGTGACCAATGAAAACGCTAGTTTCATCAATCTGGTTTGATACGAATAGGAGCGCTCCTGAATCCTTTAAACTAGTTTGTTATACTTTGACCCAATTTCAAACTGATCACGTCATTTTACAGTTTGATCAAACTAGTTGACACCCAAACTGGAGCTAATTTGACCGTGTGATAGTCTACATTTTCGCCATCAAATTACATCATCATTTTACAGTTTGATCAATCTAGTTGACAGCCAAACTGAAGCTAATTTGATCGTGTGACACAGCGCTAAGTAAATTTTGAAATACGAACATAATAGTCTTCAAGGTTGAATTTAAACTTACATTATAAAATCTCTGCTATAACGAAGAATTAGTCGAATGAATCTGAAATATGGGCATTAAGGACGATAACACAAACAAACCAATATTCATGCTGGTTGTGTAAACAGTTCGTCTGTGGCCCCACAAATAATTCGGGGGCTCATCATATTACTTTATGTTGTATATCACATAAGAAATAAAGACCAAAATAGCTTATAAAGTCTCTTTCATACCAGCTCGAGTCACGTTGCTTCTCGGTTTCTTAATAAGAAAGGTATCATTATTAAATAGAACCGAGTTGAATACAGTTTAATAAAAGAAAGTGTGGTGACTGTGAAAGTCAAAGAAAACGATCTTCAATAGCCTAGGTGAGTTTCTCTCATGGGGTAACCAATTTCATCTATTGTACTAATTCTTATTTTGATATCAAAGTTAAATATTCCGAACATTGAAAAAGCGAAACCATCGGGAATCGAACCCGGGACCCCTCGGTTAGAAAGCCCTTACGTAACACTCGCTACGGACGGTTCCTACCTATCGATGTTCGGGTCGGTATTACAAGCTACCTGCGTCTTACAGATATTTTGTTGATTTGTTAAGCTATTATAATTCAACTACCTATTTAATATTTTACTCGCTAACTTGGCATATATGTTTATACATATTTATATTAAATAACTGTTTGATAATTCATTAATTTTTAATAATAATTAATTTTTATTTATTTACCAGAAATTTTAAATATACAATATACTACAGCAATGGCGAATAAATAAAAGAAGAAGACCCACAGAAGTAAAACTTGTGCGTGGGTAGTATATTAAAATGTAAGTGTAAAATATAAAATGTATAATGTAAGATGCGAGATGTAAAATGTAAAATTTCAAATGTTAAAGATTAAAAATAAATGTAATCGTAATCGTAATATGTAGAAAGTATAACAATAAAAATAATTCTATGAAGTAAGCTTGTAACATGTCTATCGACCTGTTTCGATTTTACAGAATAAATCCTTTTAATTAGCGCTCGTCGTCACTAGCCACATCCAATTATAGTTCTGTGACCCCAAACTCTTCTACCCCGAACGTAAGACAATTGACGCCTGCCAACGGACGCTTCCATATTTTTTTGCACACCGCCACGTTAAACACCCCTTTTTGTTAACAACCACCGAAGGCGACACATCTTTCGCTATCTTTCATATCTCAAGTACCTATCTTATGAATTTTGCTGTGGTAAGTCCAAAATCATAATCTATAATTAATAAGCTTCTTCTAAAGTACTGTCTGATATAATTTTCGTATGCATTCTTTATTTTTTTACAGAGATAGACGAAATTAAATTCAACACGTGGTCATAAACTGTTCTTTTATACTAATATGGTAGTTTTAAGTCAAATATTTTTTTATAATTCACAGTTTTACTTTTATACAAATATTTTCAAGCTTTTTCAGTTGCGAAATAACTCTTAATTATAAAATAACATTTTTATAAATTACCGGTAACCTATAAAATATTCTTTCGTAACGCCAGTGCCGGTTTCATATATTTCCTAAGCACGATATTTTTTCATATAACTAAATAAATATTTTGCTATCATAAGTTTCTTTCGGATCATTAGTATATTTTTTTATTTAGCCGATAATTGCTATTTTTACTGTTTTAACATGGGACATATAATGTTGGAAAGCTTTCAGTAAATTAATTCAATTTTTTGACTTTCAAATAACTGCCTTCCTTTTCTTTAACCTGAAAAGCTGACCAACATAATGTGCCATAACATTCAAGTTCCTACATATCCCTGATCCACTTGTACTTCTAGGTAAGCACAGCCCCTAGGCGAGAATATAAGCCAAGAATATAACCCTAGGCGAGAATATAAGCCAAGAATATAACCCTAGGCGAGAATATAAGCCAAAAATATAACCCAAGAATTTAACGCCGAGAATATAACCCAAGAATATAGCCTAGGATACAACCCGAGGATATAAAGCCAAGGATAGAACCCCAAAATACCGCCCTAGAACAGAACACATCAGTTCGGATCAAGACCTGACTTCTTCTCCAGGAAACCACTTCATCTAAGCTAAGTACCTATAAAAGTACAAATTCCTTTATTAAATTCCGTTGTTCATTTCCTGTGGCAGAATAAATTGTAAATTTGTTTTTAATTCTTTTTTTTATTAAAATCCTCAACTATAAAAGTTGAGGGAGATATCGCCCGGGGTAATTTTTAGTGATTTTTTTTAATTATTAACTTTTATTTAAATTTTACAAGGCGTTTCTACCTTTTCCGCCTTAGTTTTTGTAGTTTTCATCGTTAAAAAGGTAGTGGCGCCCTCAATTTTTACAACCCTTCTGTTATCCCTGTGTGACATAAACTTGGGGTCGAATCACCCTTGAGAGGAGTCTCTAGCCGGAGCCCTTCGAGCTGGTGCCCTGTGAGGTACTACTATTACCGTTACAAATTGGCGCCCAACGTGGGGCCGAATCACCCTTGAGAGGAGTCTCTAGCCGGAGCCCTTCGAGCTGGTGCCCTGTGAGGTACTACTATTACCGTTACAAGCTCTTGAATTAGGAACAAATTAACAGAATAAATAACATAAATAAGAGAACGAACAATATGTTCATTCATTCATACATAGAAGATGTCAATAGCTATCCAGGAGTGTTCATCATCTTTGTTATGTTTTCTGCGGACAGTTGTTCTAACCAAATTTTCAATTTTCTTTTATATAGAGAAGTATTGTTTATATTTCTGATAGACTGGGGAACTTGGCCAAATATTTTGGGGCCTGTGTAATAAAATGATCTCTGGCCTACTGTTTTTGTGGTTTTTTCAACAAAAAATTCAAATTCTTTTTTGTATCGTGTATTATGTATGTGCCTTATTGATGTTAATTCTCTCTTATTTTTGTATTGTAAGTTAAGGACTTTGTAAATATACAGTTTTTTTATTTCCAACAAAGGAATTTCTTCAAAAAGTTTTTTTGTTGAATAGGTGCGTTTTTTGTCAAAAATAATTTTCCAAAAGTATTTTTGAATCACTTGGAGTGGTTCTATATGACAATTGTACGCTCCTCCCCATCCGGATATTCCATATTGCATGTGGGATTCTACTAGGGAATGATAAAGAATTTTGAGTTCATTCACTTTTAGATAGTTTTTGAGATATTTGAAGGTAAACAGTATTGATCTTAATTTTCTGACTATTTTGTTTATATGAATGTTCCATTTCAGGTGCATGTCAACTTCAATTCCTAGGTATGTTATGGACTCCACACAATCGATAAAATGAGTTGAATCATTATCTTTTAGTGTGAGTCGATCTATATTTGGTGAGTTTAATTTATTGCAAGATAGTGTAATACATTTTGTTTTATCTAAGTTTAGTGTTAGTTCCATATTACTAAACCAGTTTTTAATTTTTTCCAGATTTTATTCCGCTTTGTTTTTAACACCGTTCCAAGTAGCGTCTGTGCACAGAATTACTGTATCATCTGCGAATGATGATATATTTGCATCAACTTCTAGTGAAAGAATTCCGTTAATATACATTAAGAAGAATACTGGTCCCAGAACCGTTCCTTGAGGTACGCCAGTTATTACTTTACGTGATTCACTTATCTCATTTTCAATTTTTACATATTGTTTTCTGTCGTTGAGGTATGATTTGAATAGCTTATAGACGATCCCTCTGATACCTAGATCCTCCATAACGCCCATCATACAGTTTATCATGATTGACTGTATCAAAAGCCTTAGCTAAGTCCAGAAAGACACCTATAGCCCATTTCCCTTCATCCAGTGTTCGAAGAATATTATTTGTTAAATACACGATTGCATCTTCTGTTGATTTTTGGGATCTGAAACCAAATTGTTTGGGTGAAAGTATGTGGTTCTTCTCTAAAAAGTCCATGAGACGTTTTTTGATAACTTTTTCCACAACTTTAGCAACTGTACTTATGAGTGAGATTGGTCTATAATTAGATACGTCCATTTGATTACCTTTTTTAAATAATGGTTTTATTATTGCTGTCTTGAAGCTCTAAGGATATTCACCACTCTCGAATATTTTGTTGATTAAATATGTTAAGGGCTTTTTAATGTATTCGCCGATAAGTTTGAGGTTTTCGGAAGTTATTCCATATCCATTCCTGGAGACTTATGATTTTTAAGTTGATTTATAATGTCAAGTACTTCGGATTCGTCAGTGGGTTTCATGAATATGGACACATCAATAATATTTCTACTAACAACAGACTTTATTGGTTTAATGATTTTATTAGCCATTTCCTTACCTATATTGGCATAGTGTGAGTTGAAAATATTGGCGATTTCTTTTTTATCTGAAATATTTGTATTATTATATGTAATGCTACTTATGCTACTTTGATGATTGTCCTTTCCTGTAAGCTTTTTGATGTTATCCCATAATAATTTTGAATTATTTTTATTTATTTCTATCTGTCTTATGAAGTAGCTTTGTTTAGTTTTTTTCATTAGTTCAGTCAACTCATTTTTGTATTTTTTATATTTATTTAGTAATTCTGCATCATTTGGGTTTTTCATAAGCTGTTTGTACATATCCTGTTTGATATCTGCCGATTTCATTAAACCTTTGGTGATCCAAGGATTTCTCTTTTTTTCACAGTTTTTGGTTTTTTTCACTATAGAAAAAGAGTCTATCGCATCTTTTATTTTTGTAATGAAGTAATCTGTGATAATATTTATATCGGTCATTCTATATAATTCTTTCCATTTTTCGTTTTTCATTTGTTCAACAAATGTATTCTTATTTAAAATTTTAATATTTGTTTCAGGTTCATCTCTTTTGGGGATTTCGGTTCAATATGTTGCAACAGTTGGAAAATGGTCTGTTATGTTAAAATGAAGAACAAAGGATTCACAATTCAAAAACTGCTTTGTATCTTTGATGAAAATATGATCTAATAAAGATTTTGACAAATTTTGTATTCTTGTATACTTATTTATTAATGAAACATATCCAAATTCTCCCAATATGTTAAGATAATCGTTACAGAAGTCCACGTCAGACTTAATATCAATATTTATATCTCCAGCAAAGAAGTAAGTATGATTTCCATCTTTACAGTGATTTTCCAGATAATTTGAAAGGTGTTCATTAAACTCATGCGGACAACTTGACGGTGAACGATAAAAAGCATCAACTATAATATTTTTACCATTTCCTTTGATGATAACACGCAGTATCTTCATATCACCCAGATTTCGAATGTAGCTTTCAAAGTCGATATCACTTTTTATGTATACAATGACACCATCATTTTGATTGTATTTACCTGAGTTGTAGACAGCTTCATAACCTTTTAATTTAAAAATATTTATATTTTGAATATACCATGTTTCTGTAAATATAATAACGTCTAGATGGTTTTTGAATTTTTCCAATAGTACTGACATTTCATCGAAATTTTTGTTGATACTTCTTATATTTGCCTGGAAAATTGAAAATTTTTGTTTTGTTAATGCTTTCGTAATGGTTACGATTCCTTTATCGTCAACTATTTCCAATGTTTCGCACTCTTTAAGCCTGAAATCTCTTATATATTGGTCCATGTCTACTTATAACACTGTGATCAATAAACAGAACAGACATCTATAGTGGTTATTTTCCGTTTGGTTCTACTGATAAATACATTAATACTGCTGATAGTTTATACTGAAGAGAAGAGGAATTACTTATTAGATCGTTGACTTCTTGTTCGCTCTTTCACTGCAGCTGTTGGTTTTATTGTTTTCTTTGGATCGCTTGTTTTAGGTGTATTTGCGTTAATTTTTCTTTCTTGTTCCTTGGAAGGTTTCTGAGGTCCTTGGGTTTCATCTATTTCTCCTTGGAGTTCGAATTCCCCCTCTGGATTCCTGATGTTTGGTGTTGCTGGTGCGCTGTTTATGTTACGTTCTTCAGAGTCGTATATTTCCTGTAGTTCTTCGACAGTATATGCTTTATTGTTGATGTATAGTTTGTTGCCTTTAATATATGATTGATCTGAGGGATTTTGTCTGGATCTATTCAAAAATTCTCTCAAAACTTTTTGCTCACGCCTCTGTTCAAAAGTTAGGTCGTTTGAAATTGCGATACCAGTACCTTTCAATTTCTTGCACTGTCTCAAGATTTCTCCTTTTTTTAAGTATGATATTAATTCAATCTTAACAGGGTTTTTTCCTGACTTATTTAGGCGGTATAGATTATTCAAGTCTGCTTCTCTAACATCAACATCTAACAGTTCTTTAAGTTTCTTTGTAACAGAAGTAGCAGAAATTTCTTCGGATCTCTCCAGGCCAAATATGAGAAGATTATTTTTTTTAGAGTTACGTTCCAAGAATTCCACTTTATTTTTCAATATTTGGTTTTCGATTTCAAGATTGTTGGTTTTTTGTTTCAGCTCTTCTATTTTCAACAAGAGTCTTGTTTCACTAGCTTCTATGGCAGACTTTATTTCTGTTCTATTCTTAACAATTTCCTCTTGTAAGATTTTTAATGTTTTCAGTGGTTCTGATTCCATTACTCGAGAATGAAAACGAAGTAAGTTGTAGTGTATAATTTACTTTAGATATTTTGTTTATTTTGGGTTCTTATCTCTCAGCTGGGCGAAGTTATCGTTGTAGAATTAGATCTGTAGTTTTTAGTTTATATATTGACTAGATGCTTTGTTTCTTCTTACTATCGCGTTATGAATTAGTTGTACTATGCGTAGGTTAATTCTCACAAAACTCCGATGGCAGCTCACTAACACACTATAATACGCACACACATTGCTGATTGATTCGCCACTGGAGTTAACTGTTTATAAATTCACTGCATACGACACAAAGCAGATTCCAAATAGTTAATTGCTTATAAATTATATGAGTTTTTTATTTATTTGACGATAATTTTAATATTTGGTAAATGTAATAGAAGACCATTCATTAATTTGATATCAGAGATTACAAACAATACATTAATTTTAGGTACGTCACGAGTTGACCCTTCGTACTTCGATAGTTGAAAGGAGTGGATACTTTCCGAGTTGACCCCTAGTATCTTAGTGATGGCCTATTACTTTGTTTATCATGATAAATACTCCGGACTAGCAATTTTGTGCTCTTGGAGAGGTATTTCGCGAGTTGACCCTTAATAGAAATCCGTTTCACATAAGAAGAAGCCACGAGAAATTTGCCAACTGACTTGCGCAGAAACCAAAATCGGTCTTGTTTATCTATGTCGCCTCGTAACGACCGTTTCATGTCATTGCCGTTACAAACGATTTTCGTGCCGACAGCCATTTTATTATTGACATTTGAGGTTGTATTTGAAGCAATCATTTACTGTCGAATATTTTTGAGACGTTTAGCTAGTTAATCTGTGAGTGTTGTGTGTTTTATTTGATCTAAAACCATGCCTCCTAAAAAACTTGTTGGTGTTAAAGGAAAAATTATCCACATTATTATAATTTTGTGTTAACCCACAAAATGTGAAAACGTTACGCTACTGATTTGAAGACGAATGACAATTTTACAATATGGCGCTAGTTTTGACAACAAGTTCGCGCATACGACTGCAACTTCAAGTGGGTTCTTCTTACATTGAACGGAGTCTACCTATGACCCGAGAGATGTTTGAACTTTATTATGTGTTATTTATACATTATTTTAAATATATCACTCTAATTATATTTTGGTTTCTAATATAAGAAGTATAAATACACTAGATTGATATATTAGATTTTTTTAACATTTACTTTTGTTGTTGTAACCTAATTTCCAAATCTCTTATGAACTGGTTACTCAGGTATTTTTATTTCCTTTTCAGATGTGTCATCTTGGGAGAGCGCTTTTCCTGATAAACGCCCCACCTTTGTTTTTATTTACATTAATTTATAAATAGTTATTTAATTCACTATTTTCATATTTTTAGTTTGCTTTTATTATATCTTGTTTACTTCAGTGAATTTTTAATAGATTTTGCTCGGACTAATTATTTTATACCTCACAAATCCATCCAAATAATTGTTTATCCTCAGGGCAACCGTTATTAGTGCCAATTTGTCAGTTGGTGGTCATGCCCTACTCTGACACTCCCGTTTTGGTGGGTTTCATGTTTAGTTCCAACCAGTTAAGGTTAGGCGGCTGGCACACTGATCAAAAGGGCATATCCAACACTAACAAGTTGACACTAATGACAGTCGCCCTGAGGATAAACAATTGTTTGGATAGATTTTAGATTTGTAATTTGGTTGTTTTGTATTGATTTAATGATCCTTTTTATTAGAAACAGTGAGATATAGCGATTAAAATACCTAAGTAATTAAAACAATGTCGAAGAAACCACAAACTCAAAATCGAATTAACTCGACACGATCAAAATAACTATAAGAACCATAGAAAGCTTGTTTAACTTTAGATTCATCAGCGCGTAACGTCACGTGGACTTTCCCTATTTGGTATCGAGTCATGTAGCAAGTGAGACTTGAAATGCTCGTCACACAGCAAGCATTGCCATTTTTCAATTTGACATTTAACAGTTGTATTTTTATATCTTTCTGAATTAATACACTGTATTTGATTTTATTTTTGTTGCATGTAAAAAATAAATATGTAAATAAAAAACCGAGGTTAGTAACTCGAAATCAAAATTTCTATTTACGCATGCGCGGCTGTATCGAGTGTCGAGTGAAATTAGAGCAAGTTTGAACATCTCGACTGGATGTGACAGCGATCGATCTAACCGTGTGACAGTTCTCATAAGGTAACATCTGTTTGATTTTTACTAGATTCAAATTGATCGACATAACTCGTTCAGTGTGCCCGTTGGCTTAGATAAATAGAAAAACGGTGTCTTTAGTTCCTCTTGCTAGTCCAACTGCTATTTCATTCCCTTTTATTCCACTGTGTCCTGGAACCTAGAGTAGGAATGACTATGTACTATAAATATATTTAAAGATGAATTTCCTTAATTCCAGCTGATTCTGGTAGTTTTATTTTCTTGCGATGTAGCGGCAGAAGCTAAAGATAAATCATGGAGCTGATTACTAGATGTCGCTAGTAATTAAATATTTTCATTATTTTGATAACTGTCGAATCTACTTTTATAATGAAGTATCGAGTAGTTAAGGTTGAAGGATAATAGAACATAATCAAGTAAAAATGGAAATACATCTTTATTACCGGACGCTACCAGAGTTAAACTACATTTTACTCCCTACTCTGCATCCGATGTAAATAATATATTACACTAATGATCATTTGGTTGTTTTTTCAAGTTTCTTTTTAGACTTTCCGGCATTTCTGGTGGAGGTGGTCGCGGCATCCAGATAGCAACTTTAAAACTATCATAAATAAACCATTTCATAGCAGTTAGAGTACCGATAATAACAATCCTAGGATGGAAACCTTTCCAAAGTCCCATGAAACCTAATTGCTTCATAACATCCCACGACGAAGATTCTTTAGCTTCGTTTAACTTGCTGACGACAGTATCCACCGGGAGAGACACTAGGGCACAAAAGATCCCAGCAATGTAATCTGCGGAAAAAGTAACAACCACCTCTTCAGATTTACTGCAAAGTTCTCTAGGCTTCGGAACTACGTATTTATAGAGCATTTCTAGAGTACGTTCAAAGTAAGCAAACTTCATCATAGAATAAGGAATTTGATGCATCCAAAGCGGTACTGTAGACTTATAGAAACCATTCACACCTTCTTCAATGAATATTCTTTGAAACGCCGATCTTAACGTACTAGAATAACCTGGTACGGTCTGTATTTTTACTTCAACTGCTTCCATTGGAGAAAGTGCTCTGTTGGCAAAATACTCGGAAGAGGCAAAAGCTGCTAGATACAACCAGGTTCGGTATAAATAAGCGTTTTCTTCACCAATCACTGCTGAATAGAACACTTTGAATACTTGATACAACCCAAATTTATATATACCTTCAGCTAATAACTCAAAAAAAGTGGGCGCAGATTCTTTAGCTAGACCTTTCACTCCTTCTTCTGTCACCGTGACCTTAAAGCCCTTCGAAGTATTAAGATTAATTCCTCCTAATCCACATAATGCAAAATATTTTAATGATTCAAATTCACAACTGTATACAGGATTCGTTAGAGCAGCTGCGATTTGTCTTCCATTCACCAGCGATTTTACTAAATCTCTGGGAGAATAATTTTTTAGTTTTCCTTCATCTGAATTAATTTGACTTTTATTAGTTATACTTTTCGTTGAATGAAAATGATATACTTTTTGTATTAAAGGTGCGTACATTTTAATGAATTTTCATATTAAAACAATAATACAATTTAGAATAATACTGTTACTGACAGTAGTGACAATTAATTAAATCATTCATTAGGGCGCGTGCGTAATTATTTTGAAAAATTCTTGCTTTAGTAATCCAATGAAATCAGTTAATTTGATTGAACACAACCAATCAGAACAGCATTATACTGAAAACAGATCCCTGTTTTCACTCTATTACGTTGCCATGGTTACATTTTGATTTATTTCGATTTTGACGTTCCAAAATATTTATTATTTCAAAATGTCACGATTCTGTCATAATACTGACAGGAATATTAATGAAATTATAGAAGCAAATATACCAAAAAATATTGTTTACAGTAAAAAGTTTCTGTGGAAAGCATTTATGCACCTTTAAATAAATTGTTTTTGCTCTGTATTTTTTTTCTATAATTAGCAAAAAATTTTCACTAGAGGTCAAATTATTTCCGGAAATTTTTTCGAGCTCATGAATATTTTGAAAATTATCCCGAGGGTAAGAAAATTCCATACCAAATTGTATTTGAAAATCAAATAATTAAAATTAATTTTTCGATTTCCAACGTCAATTTTTGACGTTTGAGGTTTGGTCGACTTGATTATTTAGTTACCGTGGCAACTAAGTGAAACCCTAACCTAAAAATTATTTCAGTTTTGAAGCTGTCAAGCGGCACGACGTAAAAAAATGTTTTGGTAGTAATTTAGACCTTTAAATTGTTAATTTCTACTCGTTGTAGTTGCACGAAAATACCATCACAAGACACAACACAGTATATTCTTTAATTTTACAAAAGTTTTGAGTAACTACAAGTGGTAGAAAATTGCTTTTTTGCAAATAAAAACCAGACTGTCAAAAAAATATTCTGACATTATAAACGTCAAAAAAATTTCCAGTATAAATTCTATAAATTCTCAAAAATTTTTTAACAACTTTCTCTAGATTGTTCCTTATAGGCAACAAGCTTTCAAAATCTGTTTTTTCGAACAATTATCAATGTCCTTGGGTTATTACTACTGATAAAATTTGTAATGAAATAAAAGGTTTAACAGGGTTTTCACTCCGGGAAATTGTATAGTCCCGAATGAGGGAAAATAGATCTGTCCTGCTCAGGTTGGAAATAGTGGAGTTGGGGGATGAAAGGCATGAAAATTGAGACTTTCGACATTCAAGCGCAAATTACGACAAAACAAAAAATGTGACCCATGAAAGTTATGGAGAATTAAAAAATCTACAACATTTATGTTGTTTTATTTATTTCTTCATCCAGAAAAATGCAAAATTGTATAAATTTTTTCCAAATTTGGTGCAAACAATACGATGTATGTGTACCGCAACCTCTACTGCTGTGTAAAATTAAACTGCATAACGTCAGCCGATTTGGCGCACTTTGGAGGACGTTTGAAATTATTTGAAACAGCTCGGAACTTTAAGCCTATGTAAATACACTTTCCGAGTGTGGCGCGTACAATATTTTTGTGCAGCCACCAATAATTTGACAATAATAAAGGACCAGAATATTTATTGCTCAAAATGTATAACAAAACTTAACTCATTCATCATCAATATTTATGTTGAATGTGCAGTTATGCAAAGTACAATTATTAAACCTTGATGATCCGGTCAATTTAGGAATAATAATATTTGTTATTATTTTCGATTCCTGAAGTTCCAGGTTGGTTTTGTTTATTTTCTACGTTAGGAATTTTATTTGCTGTTTTTAATTTGTTATCAATTGAATCTTCGATGTAACCTTCTGCCACAGTCGAAGATTTCCATCCTCCGTGGCGTTTCAAACTTGTTAAATTTCCACCTGCATCAATCAATAATGTGGCTAAAGTCCTGCGGAAATAATGGCCAGTATATTTTGATGGGCTAGGCAATTTTAGATATGTAGCTAGTTTCCTATTGAATGCATTCAAATAGGTTGAGTAGTACATCTAGGGGAAAGTAGCCTGAGATGGCATACTTTTTTAAAATAATTTTTAAAAAATGTATTTTTCTAGATAAGAAACAACAACTATAGCCCGTTCAGTATTAAAACCGTTGCACGTCACATCTGTCATAACTTTACTATGTTGCAAAGCCCTTGAAATAATATGAGAATCTAGTATATGTCAAATGAAGTTTATCAAATATTCTAGGTTAGGTTTAGTTATTGATGGTTATTGTGTGCAAAGAAACTTCGACTTATTTCAGTTACATATAAAATTTTAATTTGTATATTAACCGTACAGCACTAAGAAATTCTTATTTTAAAAACTATGGAATTATTTTTAGCACTAAAAAGGTATGTATGGAATAGTTAACACTTTTATTTGTATGTTTATACCACACACTTAATTAGTTAGAAGTTATGGAACTATTCTAGTATTTAAAATGCATGTATAGTAAATTTTATACCCATTTAGAATAAGACCATCCTTATTTATTATTAATAAATCGGTTGAAACAAAAAATTACCAACAAAAATGAACGTCGTAACTAATTTATTAGATGTCACGTTTTTGAAGTTACGTCAAATTTTGATTTCATGTTGATGTCATAACGCAAAATAAGATATAAAAATGCGATATTCTGATGAATCCAAAAAACTTATGCTTAATGTAGTAAACTATTTTCAAAACGATTTAGGATCTCGATTTAAGGCAATTCAAAAAGCGTCCGAAGCACTAAAAGTTCCAGAAAGCACATTATATAATCTTGAAAAACCAAACAGAGCTACAGATTTCGAATTTAGAAGAAATATGTCTGCAAACGTTTCCCGGAGCAAAACCCGAATTACAAAAAATACCCTGCATTGTTTGAGGGAAGTAATTTATAAAATGTATGCGCGAAAGGATAAAATCACAGTAGAAACTATTTTACGGCAATTTATCGAAGAGTCTCCAGAAACTAAGATTTCCAAAGGTTCGTTATATTTGGGAATTAAAAAAATGGGTTTTCATTTCAAAAAACAGGATGGAAGAAAACATTTATTGGAAATGCCTGCAGTCAGATTAAAAAGAATATTATTTTTGAACAAATACCATGCTGCTAAAAGCGAAAAGCTCTTTACACCTGTTTTTCTGGATGAGACATGGGTTTTTAGTAAAAGCGGGGACGGAAGAATGTGGCAAGATGGTACTAAACACAGTGATTTAAAAATAACTGTAAGTGGGACACGATATGTAATTGTTCATGCCGGTAATGAAAAAGGTTTTGTGGCAAATGCATCGCTTATTTTTAAATGCAATAGAAAACAGGCGATTACCATGATAACATGAACACCGAAAATTTTGAAAATTGGTTTAAACAGCAACTAATTGTAAACTTGGAAGAACCATCGTTAATTATAATGGATAACGCAACGTATCACAGTCGCCTGGATGAAGAAATCCCAAGAAAAAGTTGGAGTAAAACACGCATGTTAGAATGGCTCAAAAAAAAGAATATTCCTTTTCCAGATCACATTTTTAAGGATGCTGTTTGGAATATAATTGAAAAGCAAGTTTTGCCAGAAAAAAATTATCATTCAGACAAATACGCTGCCGAGCATGGTCATTGTGTTCTCAGGCTACCACCCTATCATTGCCATTTTAATGCCATCGAAATGGTATGGTCAGAAACTAAAAGGCATTATGACCAAGCTATTACGAAAACTGCAAGGTCACCTACTGAAGTCTTAAAAGTATGGAATGACGTTGTAAAAAATGTACCGGAGCAACACTGGCAGAATTACATAAATCATACAGAGAAAATTATTTCTGAAGCATGGGAAGTAGAAAACAAACTGGACCTACTAAACATCGAACCTATGGTGATCTCTGTATCTAATGAATCCGATGATGAACTATCACTTTCCGAAAGTTATTCTGATTTAGAAACTAATTAAACTTTGCCTTGAAGATCACGTTGTCATTTTTTTAAAATCTAGAATTTGTACTTAATCGAACTCTGAATTGCCATATTTTTTTAAGAAAACTATGTATCTAGTTAATAAAACAATGTTTTTAAAATTAGTGCGCTTCTTTTATATTCTTTTATTATGTCAACATCTTTAGAATTTTATGAATTTCATAAAATTAATTTGTATTATTACAAACCGCCACTGATAATATGAAATTTCAAGTCACTACGCCAATGCAATAAGAAGTATGTCAAGCATTTGACATGACAAAGGTCATAACCTAATTTTTTTCATGCGGGTTCCGATGGTTCAAGAAGCCGCATACGTTAAGTTACTAAAACGGCTGGTACCTCTAAATAGGTATTAATTTTACTATATATATACAGTATCCGCCAAAATAAACAGTACCGAAAATAAAAATAAAAATTAATTTTTAATTTCTGTAATGTAAGTGTTCAAAATGTTCACCATTTCGACGCAAACAAGCTTCATATCGATTTTGTAAGTCAATAAACATATTTATAAAAAGTGGTTGATGTAACTGCCGAAAAATATTTTGTATTCTTTCCCGTAGTTCGGCATTATTCGCCGGCAGATTTTCCGAGTGAAATATTTTGTCCTTCATTATGCCCCAAATGTATGCGTCAGGTGGCGTCAGATCAGGTGAATGAGAAGGATATTCGAAGTCTGTTCCCCGAGAAATTATTCTATTTTCCGTATGAACGAAAATAATGCTCTACCAAAAACACTTTTTCTTCCGTTGTTAGAACCATTTTTAAATCAAATTTAACTGCAGCGTACTATTAATATATCAACTAATGACAATTAAGTCAAATATGACAAATCCATATTACATAAACAACTCCACAGCACTTTCTGTTTCGGTACTGTTTATTTTGGCGGATACCGTAGTATCAAGGAAACAATATTATCTAATATAATTTTTAGGTTACAATTACCTAAGTACATGTTGGCTTCTAAAATGTTGTCACTACAATATGAAAGATTGATGTAAGGTTTACATAAAAATTATAAATAAAAAAGTTCTGATAACCTGGATCTACCTCCTTTTTAAAGGTAGGCAATTTTATTTTATATTTTGTTGAAATAAATCTTAAATTTTTTTTAGAAAAGCCGGGATGTGAAGCTTTAGTGTGTAGGTCATTCTCAACAAGGAAAATCATCCTGAGATATATGATCATTGATCATAGCAAAAGAAAATTGTGCAGCAAGCACCACCGCAGCTCAGAAAAGGAGAGCAAATCCATTCTAGTCTCCGAGTGAAGGTATATGCAAATGATTGAATAAATCGTAGCACTGAAATCAATACATATTATAATTATCAGTATATTGGTGAATTATTTATCACTCCATCATCTTCTAATCAATCCAAATTTATATTTACCATTTTGTTTTAGCTCTCCAGCATCTACCGCAACTGAAAGTATTGCTAATAAATGATTGATCGCAATGAGACCTTTCAATTCAATAAAAACTATTAAATTAATTCTTTGTAGTTTTTATAAAACTTTGTGATATACACATTTACCTTTAGAAAATGCTGCCTGAATTACTTATTTTGAATATCATGATTAAAATAAAATAATAAATAATGCCACCCCAATTTTTATGGAATTGTTTTATTAAAAAGAAACATTGCAAATTTATAAATTAGTTACTACACCGAAAAGATTGTAATACTATTTTTTTAAATAAGGTAGAACAATAATTGTCAAATAGAAATTTTCAAATTTGAGAGGTTCACGGACAAACCAATTCCAACCCGCAACTTCTGGAATGCATCTATCAGCTTGCTTGGCAGTAGCCAGTATTAACTCAATAGGATTTTTAAAAAGATGGTAGGTAATACTTTGTGACTATACTGTTCTATCATATCCACAATGTATTTTGTTGGGGGGTTTGATTCTGAAAAAAACATTTATTGAAAGGGCAGTATTCAAATAATAACCAATTCTTTTCTTTTCAAATATATCTATATTATTATTTTTGTAAAAATGAAAGTAAAACAGCATTGATTGTGTATTAGGTATAATTTGAAGTAAGAATTTTGAATGTATTAAACTAGTTGTGTAGTCTTCTGAATTCTAACATATAATTTGCTATATCACCGTTCAAATACAGTTTGTATCTACTTACTAGGCTGTAATATAAATAAGCTCAGCTTCAACATTTGTTGATTGAATTCTATATTGTGTCATTAACCTAATATTATCGAAAAGCATTGTCCATAATTTATTAAAGGTTCAGAAAGATTCAATAGTAAGTAATTGGTTTTCAAACCATTTAAAAACATGTTCTTCATTCATTTTCCCATGATAATAACTCCACTGAGATTCATATAAAAATATACTTTCTGCTCCATCAATATAACCATTTTCATTCTCAGCATGTAATACAAAATATCTAGAATAAAAACAATTTTGCATTCTAAAATTTTACATTATCATTGTAACATACCTTTTGACTTGAACAGCCTACAGCACCATTTTGGAAAATTCAGGATTCATTAATAAAAACAAATGTATACAGTGGTTTATTTTTTTTGAAAGTTCCATAAGCCCTCTTTGTGGATGTATCATATTTTAGTAAACTACTCAGGAACATTCTACATTTATTAATTATTGTTCTTCTTCCAGGTACTACAGTAACATTCCTAAAGTGACATGATTATCTATAAAAAAATGTCCATGTATAATTGCCAAGTATTAAGAATAATGTAACAGAATATAATAAATACAGTTGATTGGGTATAATATTAAACTTATACATACTTGCTTCATAAACGCTGTAAATAGTATCAGGAGTAAATGCATCAACTATTGCAGAATTATTAAGTTTCATTTATACGTTTTTTTGGATGTGACTTTAACTTTGATAACTCATTACTGCTTGTGAAAGATTACTTACAGTTCTTTGCAGTTTTTGTCACAACATAACCCCAAAAATGTCAAGACGTCAACTGAACCTGAAATAAACCATTTTAATCGCGGCAACAGCGCGCATTTTTGCCAACATAAAAAGTTTTTATTAAGACTGACGTTAGTTTGAGTTTAATATTTAATTAACCTACGAGCTGTATTTGATATGAAATTAATTACGAAACCTTTCTTTAAACATATATTTATATTCTTTAATACAATGCGACCTACAAATTTCAATATTTATTGAGTTTAGAGAGGCTTAACATAGTGATTGACAGAGGATTGACAGCAGCAATCGAATGACATGATATAAATGAACGTCTCTTTTTCGACACTTTGATGACGTGCAACGGTTTTTGTACTGAACGGGCTATATGTATGCGGATACTTTGATTTATTTTTAACATAAATATTTACAATAACTGCATTTTTTAACATGCTGAACGTAAAAAAATAAATGAAACATAAACTCTTATACAAACCATCTCATCCACCCCCTATGGGTGAGATGGCATAGGTACACCTAAAACTAATATCTTTTATTTACAAATATGGCATATTACAATTTTTGCAGTTCTAGGAAGGCCAAAGCAGTCTGCGTGGCACCACTTGTGGCACAATTGGCAACGTAGCCACCATTCTTTATGTCGTGACTTACTGTATAGTTCAAGGCAATATATGCAAGCTGGCTCTTCTTCGTCTTCTGATTCAGAATACTCGAGCTCTTCTTTTTCACTCTCAGATGAAGATGGCATGCGAACTTTTTTCTTGGTCGAGCGGCTAGCTGCTTTTCTTTTAATGTTGTAGCTTTTTTACTTTCCTCTTCTGACTTCAGTTCTTCAATGTCCGGGGTAGCATTTAGGACTCCAAATTTTACTTTTTTCGTTTCGATCTGATTGTAACAGTTGCCTTTGGCAATGGAGATATTTCCGATATGCTTAGATTCTTTGACGACGAAGATCCAGCTTCTGCTTGGGCGGTTATTAAAAGTCTATTTGGTTCTTCCAACTCTTTGGACGATGACAGATCAGGTTGTTCTTGAGTGCTTGTTAAAAGTTTATTTAACTCTTCTGGAAACACTGACTCTTTAGACGATGACGGACCAGGCTGATGTTCTTGGGCAATCGTTGAAAGTTTATTTGGCTCTTCTGGTACTAACACTGGCTCTGGTACTTGATTTTCAGTTACATCCGTAAAAATGCCTGTAGCATGTTGCTGAGTTACAGTTCTACCAGGGTGACTCTTCAGCCAGTTATTCAATTCTTGATTATAAAAAGTAGTTAAAGGTCCAAAAAAACTAACATCTAGCGGTGTGGCGGTAAACAGAAAATGACAATGCCATTCTGCTTTGCAAACGTCAAAACATCAATATTTTTGTGGCTAGAATGGCCATCTAAAAGCAATAAAACTTTGTTTTGAGGCGAAGCTTTGCTGTGTTTCACAAAATGTTGCAACCACTTAAGAAATACATGCCCATCCATCCCTTTTCTTGCGCGTATCCCTCGGAACCTGTTGAAGCATGATCCATTAAATCTAATTTCATATTTTTCCTTGGGAATATGAAAGCAGGCGTTTACACAGCAAATTGAAGTGAAGTGATACCCCTCTCAGCGCTTGTTAAAATTCCAACCTGTTTTCGACCTTTAGTAGCGAAAATCTTCCCAGGTTTTGATGGCACTGTACTAAACCCTGATTCGTCAACGTTCCAAATTTGCTGTGGGTTAAATTCATAGCTCTCAAATATTTCGGTTAAGTGACGAAAAAAGTTTGAACTTGTGGTCCGTTAAAACCCCGAGCCCTTGCAACTGATGTGGCTTCTAGTATGCGAAGGGATAATGTAGGGTTCCGCATCCTAAATAATCTCAACCAATCCTTTCCAGCCATTTCTTGTTCCTTTGAAAATCTGTGTGGAATTTTCTTCTTCGCAGCTATTTGATATGAAAACTTTCTAACCTCGACCGAAGAATCTGATTTCCAAATGTTGTAAATGATTAACTAATTCTTTTTCCAAATTGACATCAAACGTCGATTTGTGTCCACCTAGATATCCTTTAGAAGTATTCCCCGTTTGAGCACGTTGCCTCAATGTGGTAACAGGTACATTATACGTTTTAGATGCCAATAACCAACCCAGTTTACCGCCCCTAACAGCATCGATAGCCTCCCTCATTTGGTTCTCAACCCACGACTGCCTCGAGCATTTTCTAATATAAGGAACCATATCTAGAACAAAATGCCTATTTCAGATCAAATATACAAGGAGACTAATGATAAATTTAGCGGTGGTGGATGAGACGGCATACTATGCCTTCTCAGACAACTAGCTGCTATGCCATCTCACCCACAAACACACACAAACCGAAATACATCCTCAAAATTTTTAAACTCAAAACAAACACTAAACCAACTCTACCTTTAACAGCATACTCAAAAGTTACAAAATAAATTAAAACCTACCTTATGTAGACTAGTGGCGTCCGATAACAAACACAAAAATCTTTGTGAAACTAAAATTTTAAACGTCGATTCTTAAACACTACTTTTATGTGGCGTCTCTGAAACGACTCGAAACGAACTAAAAATCGCAAGAGGTCCTAGCGGATGCTAACCTGCAACTGGAGCTCCTACCTAGGTAACTAGCACATTATGTATACAGATACATTCAAACAAAAACGGAACATAGGGATTTTAAGCATTGTATCAGAACTGCTTTTGAACTAGTCGACCAACATCCAGCTTCAACAGATTAAAAACACGATTATTACAATCGTTTATTTGGACACCTAAAACATATCGTACAATTACCACCACTCCCTATTCTCAACTGTGGGCGGTCCTTAATTAGCGTCAGACAGTCAGTCGATCGGTGTGTGTTCAAGCCCATAATTTTGTTTCAATTTAAAGAATCCTATTTTGTTTTATTTACGAATTTATTTTTATTTTGCAAGCCGTTATGGCCAAAAGAAATCAAAACATATTATCTTAACTCGAAACATTAATTGTTGAAGAGAATTTAACAATTAATTTTCGATTTTAACAACATAAAACGTAAGCATATTGTTTCCATATGTAGCGATGCTTACTACCCCCATCAAATAATTATTCAATACTTAATCGCAGGTCGCACTTCGGACACACCTCGCACATAACTAACAAATTTTGGTAGGAGAAGGGGCGGGCTTTTCTACAGTGATTCTGAATCCAGCTGTCCAGATCAATACTTGATATTCATTGAAGTGAAATGTTTTGTTGGTGGACTATTTAGATCGGACAATACACTAAACCCCTATGTTCCGTTTTTATTTGAATGTATCTGTATATAGAACAAAGAACCTGTAAATGCTGTATTTAAACCACTAAAATTAGAATTTGACGCGAATGGGAGAGTGTATAAGGTGTAAATAAGGTTGGACGAAGAATAAATGAGTGTACCGTTAAAGTATGAAATCCGTTATTTTATAGTTATTCCATGAAATAACTGATAGTGTCCGTTAAAGTGTAAAACTCTCTTGTATTTCATGGTTTAACTAGTTATTTTATAGAATAACGATCTGCAGTCCGCTAAAGTGTAAAATAATCTATATCATGTAATGTGTGTAAAAGACAAGAGCGGTGACGGTGTAGAGAGAGACCTAGGAGCATGCAGTATCTAAGTAAACACCGTGCGACGCGGTTAAAACAGATCATTGATTAATCTATGGAGAAGGGCAAGGAAAATCATTGAAGAAGCCATTTTTACAACACTGTATAGCTTCTTCAATGATTTTCCTTGCCCTTCTCGATAAAAACTACAACTACAAAATCTTAACACTTTATCTGTCTCTCATTAGTTTATTTATAGAATACCTAGTTATTTCATTTTAGATAAATTGTTTATTTTACACTTTAACTGTCTCTCATTAGTTAATTTATAGAATACCTAGTTATTTCATAGAATAACTAGTTAAAATGTCAAATTATTAACATATTACACACTTTAACTGACACGATCAGTTATTTCATGGAATAACTAGGTATTCTATGAAATAACTGCATTATATACTTTAACGGTAACATATATAATATATTTTAACATTTTAACCACCTTACTTCTAACTAGGATTAGTTTAAAGCCTTTATTACGTGACCCTGTTTTTTGCTGACTTCAGGGAAATTGCAACAAAATCGAGTCATTACAATGGCGTACGCGATATTCACTTGCCGTAATACCGGTGTTGCCATATCTCCTCTATTTTTACAGAAATTGGCACCATGCCATCTCAGTGACTGACTATGCCATCTCAGTATACTTTCCCTTATTGTTTTAAAAAAATATAAATAATCTGCGATGTGTGATGTGATTTGGACGTAGGTCTAAATATGTTCTATATAATTATAAATGGAATTTGTTGACAACGAGAAATGTTCTCTGTATGTTTGTTTTTGTATTAGGAATGTTTATTATTAGCATATCATTCTCGTCTTGCACGTCATCTACGGCCATTTTTACTAATTCATCACGGCAACATGCGCCGGCCAAGCCAATTACAATAATCTACAAAAAATTAATATGTCAAAATTTTAAATGCAGCCATTAAAAATTATTGAAAATACTTTAATAGCGAGATACTCATGATTTGAGGCTTCTGTCAAAAATGTAGGTTTTTACTTCTTGTTTACTAATAACTTTAGTCTTCTTTGCTTTATATCCCACAGATTTTTTCTTTAAAAAGCTAATAACTTCGGAAATTTACTAATATCAATGTCATTCTTGCTTATTAACATTGTTTTGAGCATTGAATACGAAATCCATACAGCTGATGATTTAAGAGTGTTTGATTTTATAGCTAAATAAGCTAACAAAACATCTTCATTTACTACCTTTTTTCTTTTCGCACCATTTTTCGAAAAATTCATAAACTTTTTCATAGCTTTCCTTGGATTTAGTTGGTAATAATGCATTAGTGGCGGCAGCTACCGCTTCTTTAATTTCGAATGGAAATGTTTTCTACGTCACTTTCATCGCTACTCATCTTTAAATGGTTTAGAAACTTGTAGTGCATCAAAACGTCAAAAACATCCACTGATAGATGGCTACGGTATTGTCACGGCAACAGTGATATTTAACTACCCTTCGAAAATTATCTCTGGCTAGATGCTAGTATTCTGTCTTTAGTAAAAATTTTGACATAAGAGCTCGGGAAATTATAGTTTGGCCAACATAACTGAAGATGTGAAAGGAATGCGGTCGAAAACATTCGATATTGCCACGTTTAACTATGAAAAAGCTAAAGTGCTAAGTATGTAGTGATAATAATTAGAAAATGGACTTTTTATTATTAACAATATGTCAATAATGATTAAACGTTAGTTCTTTAATGTGCTTGTTTCATTGGATTTTGTCTATTAACGTTGTTTTTTCAATTTCTGAATATTAAAAGATGAACACTTTTCCAAATATGTTATGGGTTTTCTTCAGGCCGGCAACGTCTTGCGAAAATCATAATTACCACGCCCTCCTACTAACTCAATTAGGGAATATTTATCGAATCTCCGTTGCTAGGTAACCACCTGACTTCCTATTGGCAAGCGCGTGCGTGTGTTCTTCCTTCACACTTCGACAATTGATTGACATTGATTATCCAGTGGCGTTTATAATGTCAATATGTACCTTCGTATTTTCAGTTTTACTTGGTATCTTATTATTTCGTATCCATATTGAATACAAGTACGATTTTTAACATTATTTGTTTTTAACCAACAGGCAACGTGTTTTGAAAAATACCTCACCTTTAAAGCAAAGCATAAATCAGTTTCTATACAGGGTGTCCAGAAACTCTCCTGTCAAACGGAAACTACAGTTACTAGAGGTGATGTTAAGTTGATTTAGCTCAAATTACCTTAATCCGAAAATGCTTCCTAAGGGAGCTACAGCCCTTTGAAGAAGACGTCCTCATACGAGTTTTCTTCAAATTATTCAAAAATACCGTTACTTAAAATATTCAAACTTGGTATAATCAATAAACAGTTACAAACCAGTCGTTCGCTGTAAATAAATTTTTTTCAGATCCATCACAAGCGTGTCAGTCGGGGGGACCAACAGGTATTTTTATCAAAAAAAATTTTATTTTCAAGTTTTTTATGTATCCGACACCGAATTTGGAAAATTCAAGATAATTTTCATAAAAAATGTTCTCTTCTTTCAAATCGATATCATGAACCGTTTTCGAGAAAAATAAATTTAAAATTTTTGTGTTTCTTACATAAAATTATGTTGGATTATAAAATTGTATCTGTAATATCAAGCTGGCTTTGAAAAATCACCAAATTGTACAGATACTGGTAACAAAAGTCGTAAGTATTAAGTTGCTTACATTGTTTTGGAAATTTTAAATTAATTTTATTTCGTGAGTGTATAAAACAACAATCAACATTAAAAAAAAACAAAAGTTAGAGATAATTACCAACAGAAATAAGAGAATTAATTTTACAACAGATGCTCTACATGACGTCTCAATACACAAATTTATTCTTTTCTCTAAAGATCGTCTAATTTTTGCAAAAATTCCTGCATTATTTCTAATTTCATTACAAGCGTTTTGAATTCTTTGCCATAGCTGATGGTTTCTATTGGAACAGCATAGACTAATGATTTTAAATAACCCCAAATACAAAAATCACAGGGGTTTAAATCTGGAGATCTTGGGGGCCAATTAACTGGACCACCTCTTCCAATCCATTTATCGTGATAGTTATTGTCGAGATATTGACGAACCTCTCTACTGAAATGAGCTGGGCAGCCGTCGTGCATGAACCATAAATTATTTCGAATCATCAGGGGAACCTCATCTATTAAATCAGGTAAAACATTTTGTAGGAAATTAAGATATTCTTGTCCTGCTAAACGGCTAGGAAGCTCTACGGGTCCCAGAAGCTGATTACCGATCCAAACATTTATACTAAATCTTTGCTGGTGCTTTTTCTCTACTGTTGCATGAGGATTATCACCAATGTAGGCATAATGATGTGCATTATGTAAATTGAAAATTCCGTCTCTGGTAAACGTAGATTCATCGATTTAGCTCAAATTACCTCAATCCGAAAATGCTTCCTAAGGGAGCTACAGCCCTTGAAGAAGACGTCCTCATATGAGTTTTCTTCAAATTATTCAAAAATACCGTTACTTAAAATATTCAAACTTGGTATAATCAATAAACAGTTACAAACCAGTCGTTCGCTGTAAATAAATTTTTTTCAGATCCATCACAAGCGTGTCAGTCGGGGGGACCAACAGGTATTTTTATCAAAAAAAATTTTATTTTCAAGTTTTTTATGTATCCGACACCGAATTTGGAAAATTCAAGATAATTTTCATAAAAAATGTTCTCTTCTTTCAAATCGATATCATGAACCGTTTTCGAGAAAAATAAATTTAAACTTTTTGTCTCTCTTACATAAAATCATGTTGGATTATAAAATTGTATCTGTAATATCAAGTTGGCTTTGAAAAATCAACAAAATCTGACAATGTGTCAAATTATTTTGATTCTAAACAGTTATTATTGTTATTGTGTGTGAAAGGTAAAAAATAATAGTTAATTTGATCAAAATGGTTTATTTTTCGAATGAAGAATATGATGATATGCATTTAGTTTATGGGGAAGTACAATGTAACGCTCGTGCAGCAGAGCGAAGATATGCGGAAAAATTTCCAAACAGAAGGCATCCTGCTCGCGCAACATTTGTAGCCGTACACCAAAGATTAAGAGAAAGTGGCTCAGTAGTACCTAAAAATACTGAAACTGGTAGACGACCTGATGTGACAATGGAATACGAAGACGATATTTTGATTGAAATCGAAAATAATCCTGAGGTTAGCACCAGAAGACTCGCTGCTATGTATCCTGGCAATTCCAAGTCTTCCATATGGAATATTATTCATAAAGAAAACCTTCATCCTTTCCATTTTCAAAAAGTTCATGCCATGGTAAATGGTGATTTCCCTGCCCGCATAGATTTTTCAAACTGGTTGCGGAACAAAAAAAATCAGGATCCTAATTTATTTTCCAATATTTTATTTTGCGATGAATCTACGTTTACCAGAGACGGAATTTTTAATTTACATAATGCACATCATTATGCCTACATTGGTGATAATCCTCAAGCAACAGTAGAGAAAAAGCACCAGCAAAGATTTAGTATAAATGTTTGGATCGGTAATCAGCTTCTGGGACCCGTAGAGCTTCCTAGCCGTTTAGCAGGACAAGAATATCTTAATTTCCTACAAAACGTTTTACCTGATTTAATAGATGAGGTTCCCCTGATGATTCGAAATAATTTATGGTTCATGCACGACGGCTGCCCAGCTCATTTCAGTAGAGAGGTTCGTCAATATCTCGACAATAACTATCACGATAAATGGATTGGAAGCGGTGGTCCAGTTAATTGGCCCCCAAAATCTCCAGATTTAAACCCCTGTGATTTTTGTATTTGGAGTTATTTAAAATCATTAGTCTATGCTGTTCCAATAGAAACCCGTAATCAGCTGTGGCAAAGAATTCAAAACGCTTGTAATGAAATTAGAAATAATGCAGGAATTTTTGCAAAAATTAGACGATTTTTAGAGAAAAGAATAAATTTGTGTATTGAGACAAACGGTCGTCATATAGAGCATCTCTTGTAAAATTAATTCTCTTATTTCTGTTGGTAATAATCTCTAACTTTGTTTTTTTTAATGTTGATTGTTGTTTTATACCCTCACGAAATAAAATTAATTTAAAATTTCCAAAACAATGTAAGCAACTTAATATTTACGACTTTTGTTACCAGTATCTGTACAATTTGTTGATTTTTCAAAGCCAACTTGATATTACAGATACAATTTTATAATCCAACATGATTTTATGTAAGAAACACAAAAAGTGTTCATGATATCGATTTGAAAGAAGAGAACATTTTTTACGAAGATTATCTTGAATTTTCCAAATTCGGTGTCGGATACATAAAAAACTTGAAAATAAATTTTTTTAAATAAAAATACCTGTTGGTCCCCCCGACTGACACGCTTGTGATGGATCTGAAAAAAATTTATTTACAGCGAACGACTGGTTTGTAACTGTTTATTGATTATACCAAGTTTGAATATTTTAAGTAACGGTATTTTTCAATAATTTCAAGAAAACTCATATGAGGACGTCTTCTTCAAAGGGCTTAGGAAGCATTTTCGGATTAAGGTAATTTGAGCTAAATCGACTTAACATCACCTCTAGTAACTGTAGTTTCCGTTTGGCAGGAGAGTTTCTGGACAGTATTTTACACTAATTTAGATTTAATTACCTAGTAAACAAAGCAATTCAATGATTTACGAAAGACAACCCAAACAACAAGCCTTTTTGTACTCGTGGTGGTTATTTATGCGCGCGTTTAATTAGAGATTTACTATACATTTTGGAATTGACAAAGAGACTTGGAAGAATTCAGCTAGTAGAACTCGTGTGAATTATAAAATTAATGATATGTGCGTTTATCACGGTTTTTCTACGTTTTTGAGATAAAAGAAAAAAGACTGCTATTGATGGTAAACGAAGCTGTGTGGGAGAGGGCTCTCTGAACGTTTTGGAGTTGACGGGATAAAAACTGAGGTGAGTAAATCTCTATTCGTTACTGGTCAATTTTGTCTTTGCGCTAATTTGGCATCTTCTTAATTAAAACCAGATTTCAAGACATATTTTTGGGGTAAATTGTACAGTCCCAAAGCTTAACTCTCCTCATAGGAGCTCTTGAAGATAGATCCATAATAGCAGATCGCACGGACGACTCAATTGCATTTTCATCGATTTTTAAATTCATTGTCCCAGCAAACAAATTGATCATTAATTCCTTGCAATTTTCTCCTCCAACCTCCTCCAACCCATAAAATCGAATATTGCGACTTCTGTTGACTTCCTCATGTTGTTCTTGTTTCCTAACTAGACTTTGTATAACTTAGTCTTGTTCTTCCAGTTTTTTATTAATCCGTACATTCTATTCCTTTAACTTGTGAATATCATCTTTTAGTTTTTTTCTAATTTTATCTGTTATAGTTTTGGCAATTTTTTCAATAAAATCATCTGACGTACATAATGTTGTAACTAATGATTTTACTAATACGTGCAGTTCGTCTTCTCCTTTCGCAGAAGTCTTTCGAGTTCTAACGTTTTCCATTAGTAAAAGCAATTTTCAGTTTATACAAAGTTATAGTTTACTTACAAAAATGATTTTTCCTACGATCACTACCCAAAGTAGGCTTTTGCACACTCAAATCTAACCGCAAAGTTGATGTTTTCCGCGAGCTGTCATAATTTGACATTATTGGCGCTCTTAAGCAGAAAGTAACTTTGGCGCACGCCTAATTTTATTTATAGATAAAAGAGAACTAGTAGTTATTTTAATATAAACTGTAGAATGAATAAATATTTTAGTTGATTTTCTAATATGTTAAAGCATCCAACAGTATTTTCCGTAATAATTTAATGAGAAATAGGGAAATCTAAAAAATATCTGACATTAATGTAATAAATATCTGACATTAATGTAATAAGTGTTGCCTACGTACATAGGTACACGAAACTGCAATCTGGAAACTACTAAGTACAAACATTGGCAATAGGTAGGCAACACAACATACTTGCAAATAACTTACGATTATAAGAATCAAGTATGTCTATGTCAAAGAAAGAACCTAGTGCATTCTCACTGAAATATTTTTTGAGATAGTTCTGTGCTGTGTAATTGTATTAATATTTTACTATAAGCCAGTAAGTACTTGAAAAACAAGAAAAATGGATACAAGTGATACTGATTTTTCAAATACACCGCCAGATATTGTCGAGGCGGCCAAAAAAGTCACTTCAAATCTACTTCCGGAGAAATCCAAATTAAAGTACGAAAATGAATATAGTCTATTTATAAGTTGATGCAGATCCAAAAAAATTAAAAGATATTCAGAAAATGTGTTATTAACATATTTTGGGGAAAAAGCAGCAACATTAAAGTCATCAATTTTATTTTGGTGTGATCGTAGAAAAAATCTTGTGTGTATTTCGAGCAGAAAGTCCTTTGGTAGTCTCGACAGATTGCCGCGCTCCGCTGAGGCGTCGCGCGGCAATTTTCTGTCTCGACTGCCAAAGTACTACTTTCTGCTCTTGATACACAAATAGCTATTTTTTTACATTTTAGACAATTTTCTAAACATAAACACGTAAAAAACTTCTTGCGGAAATATACCATTTTCATTTATTGATAAAATATCGTAGAATTTAGAATGATTCGAACTATACTCGGCAATTGGATTCCGTAAACAGGCGTGTACAAAACCGTTTGTCTCTTGAGAATTTTGAAGCGATATTAAGCTGATAAGAATAGATATTATTCATTGATCTGCGTTAAAGGTCGAGAAGAGGATTGAACTCAATTTTTACATAGTTTATATTATTTATTAGTTTCAGATATTCTAAAGTCGGGAAAATTATGCATTTCCGCAGAAAGTTTTTTGTGATTTTGTATTCGGGGAGGCATCTATATACTGAAAAAACAATTTTTTTTTTGAAACTGGTTTCAGCTAAAAAAAATTTCACCCCTTTTCACTCTTAAAATGTAGTATTTATTTTCGCACGTTTTCCCACAAATTTATGAATTTAAAGCGCAGCACCTAAACAATACGTCTACTCACTTACTACTTCATAGCAATTTACCGAGCAGTTAAGTCAATTTTCCGATCTAGACCGGTAACGACTCCCTTTCCGAGTTAAAAAATGATCGGCAAAACGCATTTTCTAAAGTGGCAGCATAAAATAGTAGTTTACCTAACAAGTGCGGAAAGTGATACTCTTCCGCACGCAATAGCAGTAATCGCGTTCGGAAAAGACTCTTCACGCACGTGTTAGGTACACTATTTTTTCTACTAGCGTACGGAAAAAACCCAAAAGTTAACATAAAGAAACATTTATCATTAAATACATATCAACAAATTAATTATTATGAATATTAACATTGAACGTGCAATTTGTAGTATTCTGCAAATTAATTGCAGAGGCTAACATTTTTTCCAATGAAGTCAGATTTCGGTTTTCCACTGCTTTTTCAGCACTAATTGTTGCAACCGTGGCGATGGGAACTTGGCTGGAAGAAGTCATTTTGGAAGGCTTTACTGGCGACAGCTGCTGACTAGTGGAAGGGCCAGCTATAGCATCACTGAAGTTAATATTTTATTCGATAGGCCCTTTTGGAAACTTGGTGAGCTTTCTACATAACCTTCTGCGACGCTAGAAGATTTCCAACCTCCGAGGCGCTCCGAAGAATCCATGAAAAATTTTCTTCTAGAAAAAGCTGCGACGGTAAAATTGGTTTTGACCAGGTAATGTTTTGACTGACAGGTTTATTTTTTCTTTGTTGCTACGGTGATTCAAAGTGACAAATAAAAAATGTCAGATGTTTATTATTATTTGACATTCACTTGATGAGGCCATTAAAAAATTATTGAAACATACGTTTCTTTTTATTAAAAATTATAGCAGAATTCTAATAAATTTCTTAATTTTTCAGTCATTTTGTAAACTACAACCATACAAATATATATTTTAAATATTCAAATGTCAGTATACTCCCCAAAAACTTAACAAATTTACTTTGCCGCACTAAGTAACAAGTGCGGAAAAGTGACTCTTTCAACACTAAAATGAGTGCGGAAAAGTGGACTTTTCCGTACGCTAGCAGAAAAAAAAGTTTTTGGATTCTTAAACTTATTGATATTATTGAGTAGAACCTATTGGAAAGTTCCCTAATGCGGACTGCAATCATTTTATCCGTTTTATTTTTGACATGAAATATGGGTGAGTGAAGTTCTGGCGCGTGCGCAATAGAGTGGTAACCTAACAGCACCAATAATATAATATGAAATAAAACAATTTCCAAATATATTATAATAGTTTTATCTGGTAATATATTTATAAACAATAAAAGTCTTTTATACGAAAACAAAAAATATTAAATGTGATTGTGGCATGCTGATTTTACTTTTCAGTTTTTTTTACACATTTCCTTTAGATACCCAGTTTGTTGAGAATTCCACCTTGAAAAGAAAATAAAGAACGATAAGAATATGAAATATAGACAATACATTATAAAAAGAACAAATATTAGTAAAGTACGAATACGATACACGGTGTTTTAAAAATCGAAAAGAAAACAAAGCAGGATATTTCTTTCAATTGAAACATTGGTTTGTTAGAGGTTACAATTTAACTATTGGTTTGTCAGAAGCTACAGTCTAAACATCCTTCCACGTTAATTTCTTTCAACATTTTCACGGTAAAACCGCGAGACAAATAAATAAACAAAATTTATTTTTAAAACATCGTGTACTTATTTAGAAAAAGTGTTAAAAACAAAACCATTGTTACGAAAAGCAAAAAGTTTTGCACAAATTTTGATACCTAAAATTTCCAATTAAAAAACTTTTCATAGTTTTTAAAGCTATAGAATGAGCTGAAAGTCTGCGCATATAAAAAAATTATCGCCATATTGGTTAGTAAAATTTGTCAACCCAAACAATGACGGCTTTTTATGTATTGACTTATGACCGATATATTTTTGTTGTTTATTTTCGGAATATAAATAGCAGTCAATGGGCGTGTTCAGTTTGGCTCAACGCTTCAAACTGAGCACTAAACTTGTTGAGTATGCTGAGCCCGAATGCATTGCTAAGTTACATAACCGAACTTCACTTCATAATAATATTCTTGCAGTTTCATCGGAAGCAATCATTTTATTGGATACAGGCATTTCTTTATTTATTAGTACTCTGCAATCTCCTAAGTTTTTTTCAATTTTTATAGTTTACTTATCACCAAAAAAAAAAACAGTTTAACCCAGCCTAATACTTTCACTTTACTAAGTACCTAAACAAAGCGTAAACAATTGTCGCTGCCTTCGATGCTCCACAGTTGATGGTGAGCTTAAAAACAATCCTTAGTCCTAGTCTTAACTTAGTCGTAGTGTTATCCCTAACTGAGCCCTATTCATATTTCCTCGATTTTACCAGCTATCCGACGTCAAACAGTTCGGTCTATACATCGTCTGTTTCAGTCTTTAGCACAGTACAAAATAAGATAAACATCAACTGGTAGAATGACAACTGACAACATATTCCATCAATCCAATGGCGCTTGCGCATTACCTTAATCTCAGTCCTAGAGATTAAGAGTTGAGAACTTTCAAGATCAGGTCTTGGGACTAATTCTAAGTTACGAAGTTCATAAACTACACAATGTAACCTATATCATTTAATTTATTAGGACTAAGATTAGGGATAAGGATTTTTCATAAATTCACCATGAGAGTCAACAGAAGGTCAGCATACTTATTTTAGTCAGCCCAATGGATTGGTAGTAACCAAGTGGTTTTTAAGACAAGTTGATATGAAAATGCTTATGGGAATAATATATTGGTTTTAAATCAAAATTTTTTTCTATAAATTTGATAAAAACAATGCTTTGAAGTGATGGTTTTAATGTGTGTTACTTGCATTTAAAGAAAGGTGCTTAAAGAAGGGCTATTCTGTTAACTCAAAGCTAATAAAAATAAAAAGTGCAACAACTACCACCCAAAACGCCGAACACAATAATTACTTACATTTGAAAATATTTTACGTCCAGGAATACATTTGAAAGTTTAGTAAAAACTTAAAAAAATAGTGAGTATTTGGAAGTTTCAGTGTCATACACTGAATAATCGGGTATTCAAATATTTCAGTACAACACAGAATAGCCCTGAAACAAATATTTTTGTTTATCCGATACATTCCACATACAGTTCACCTGGATTCAATTTCGAACAAATTGTTTACATCATTTTTTTTCATTATTTTTAGAAATAAACACACTGTGGCTAAAAAACAACAGAGGACCAATTTGTATTTTTTCAATATCTTTGAAACCTGACCTGATACTGTGGATTACTAAACGTCTCTGAATTGTTTACATTTTACGAATACAATGCCAATAAAAGGCTGTGTGGAACTATTAAGAAATATTAGAATTTTAAATTTT
Organism: Lochmaea crataegi; assembly: GCA_947563755.1. Taxonomy (NCBI): domain Eukaryota; kingdom Metazoa; phylum Arthropoda; class Insecta; order Coleoptera; family Chrysomelidae; genus Lochmaea; species Lochmaea crataegi. Next base: position 113,692,526 of record OX387422.1, read on the forward strand.
AAATTGGTCCATCAGTTTATAAAATATGAACTAGTCATCAGCACATATTGTCTTAAATATTGTAGAGGATTGTGAGAAGTAACAAAATGACTCTGGTTTCATTGACAAGTTAAAAAGGAAGTTAATATTTATCTACAATAAAATTTTTCTATAAAGAAAATACTCTAGGAGCAGTTCTGGACAAATTTCTTCCCATATGTGAGAGTGGTAAAAGGCATGCGGTAGAACAAGGAAAAATAGATACAGAAACGAATAAATGGTTTGGTGATATACAAACAGTGACAATAGAAAGGGGTTATAGTTTTGCAAACTTATCTGAAGCTGTGAAAGGAATGCGGCCGAAAACATTCGATATTGCCACGTTTAACTATAAAAAAGCTAAAGTGCTAAGTATGTAGTGAAAATAATCAGAAAATGGACTTTTGATTATCAACAATATATCAATAATGATTAAATGTTAGTTCTTTAATGTGCTTGTTTCATTGGATTTTGTCTATTACCTAAAATTATTTTTTCCATTTTTGAATATTAAAAGGTAAACACTTTTCCAAATATGTTATGGGTTTCCTTCAACCCGGCAACGTCGTGCGAAAATCATATTACCGCGTACTCCGAACGAATTCAATTGGTGAAGATTTATCGAATAGCCCGCTGCTATGCAACCACCTGACTTGTTATTGGCAAGCGCGTACGTGTGTTCTTCCCTCTCACTTCGACTATTGACTGGTATTGATTATCTTGTGGCGTTGGTTGGTATTGTCAGTGTTTATGATTATTATCGATGATAGGCCGAGATAGAGCCAATTTAACGATTGCACAGCATGAGTTCAATCTTCTGATGGCTCTAACGAATAGTATCTTTGATAATTAATCACAGCACGAGTTATATTTGGGGAGAGAATATAATTAATGCCATCAGTCACCTCACCCCATCTCCTGCAGCCTGGTTCTTGATGTATTCTCGGTGGATTTTACGCAGCAATATTTTGAATGTCAAAATTGACAGCACTCTTTTTTTCCATTAGTGGGCCATAATAAAAAATAATGACGTAGTAGCATGCGGTGATAGAACTATCATTAGGTTGATAACCTCTTACTACTCTATTTCAGCCAATTAAAATCGTAGAAAAAGGGTCAGATTACACATGAATTGTATTTTCAGTTTTATTTGGCATCTTGAACTATGTATTTAGTATTGATAAACTTTTTTGTGATTTTGAATATTGTAGTGTTTTGGGTTTGTTCATTTTTTAAAATACATTAATATACTCGTGGAAAGACACTTCATAGCCAAACTAGAGAGGTGATTGTTAATGTTTATAGGTAAGTAAGTAAGTAGTACGCCACTGGTACGTTTATGACAGATATCGGCTATGTTTCCTCGCTCCTTACCGATACCGCGTAGCGTCAGATAGGTTTGCCAAATTATAGATGCTTTTCCTGAAAATAGTTTTATTTCTGTTTCTTATGAGCCTGTCATGTCGAGGATGGAACCCGAAATACTTCAAGATGAAACCTGTATAAATATATTTTTTCAATTTCCTACTATATACTTAATGAAATTTATTTATTTATCAATCTAGAAATAAATATTTATTTATATTATTTTTATGAAGCTTTCGATAAAGCCTTTTGAAAAATTTCAGTACCTATCGATTTGAGTCCGTTGGTGATTTTGTCTGAAATTGAACTTCCCGATCCAGAATGTGGTTTTTGAGTTTGTCCATAATTTTGTTGTTGCGGATATCCTCCGTATTGTTGATAGCCGTTTACCCTTTGTCCTGCAAAATACAAAAATGACATAGTTTCAAAATGAAGAATAATTTTAAAAATTTACCTTGCGGGTATCCAGGGTAATTTCCTTGTTGTGGATATCCCGATTGTTGTGGATATGGTTGGTAGTTAGTTTGTGGGTAGTTTTGTGGATAATTAGCTTGTCCTTGAGGATAAGTTTGTCTAGGATAATTTCCTTGTTGTGGATAGGCAGATCCAACTTGACCTCCAGGGTAGCCTGAACCTACTTGGCCTCCAGGATAACCTGAGCCTACTTGGCCTCCAGGATAACCTGAGCCTACTTGGCCTCCAGGATAACCTGAGCCCACTTGACCTCCAGGATAACCCGATCCAATTTGACCTCCTTGATACCCACCGGAATTAACTAAAGAGAAATAAACATGAGTAATCTAACACCAAAAAATTCCCTAGGGGTGTGATTCACTACAAACCACAACCCTAACTTGTACCTCACCGATACCGGGAAGGCACAGCTTGGAAATGTCATACAATATTTAGGTTCAGGGAACTGACTAAGGAACCAAGATAATGAGAAGGCACACAAACTTACAAAAAAAAGATTGGAGGGTACACAGCCTGAATCGGGACAGATTCTTGGTATAACAAAAACCTTGGTACGAAGATTTAGGAATCACTGGATCTGGGAGCAACATAAAAATAACTAGGTGAGCATCCCAAAGCAAATTTATGGGGAAACCTCCAAAAAGAGCCGTGCCTCAAACGTACAGCCGAAATGTTTAGTCTGTGCAGGAATCAGCTAAGAAGTTTTATGACTGGTTATACACCTCTAAAGGAGCACCTGCACCAAGTAAAAAAATACAACGAAGAGCTTATAGGCAAAAGATGCGACAGGGAAATGGAGACAGTGGAAGAAATACTGTACACATACAGGAGACTTAGTCGTAAGAGACAATTACTATTTGGCCAACATATAGCAAACACCCAGCTAAGAACTTGTACAAACTAGTCCTCGGGACAAAGATGCTGGACAGGATGCTGTGAAAAAGCACAAGCAAAAAAATACAATTAGCTGCCCTTGGTGTAAGGTTAATGGAGACTATGTCAGACGCATTCGAAAAAAACAACACCAAAAACAAAGTAGTTGAAATACAGATTTCGTATTTGATAGACGTATTTCAATCTACAGGTGTTAAAGTTAGCGATTTGCAAAGATACCCAGAAAACTGATCAGTATATTTGAACAGTTTTTTAGTGAATTTTGAGGTTATTACTGTTAGAATGACAACCGAGTATTTTTATGGAGTTCGTATTGCAGTTTTAGATTGTCCAGCAATTTGTCTAGAGTTAAACTTCATAGAGCATGTTTTGGACTAATGCTCCAGACAATCTAGATGAGCTGTAGCACGATTGGATGTAAAAATAGGAAAATCAAAGTTATTTTATAGTATTAGTTATGTTTTTGTACAGAATACATAGTAAAATCAAACTCACCTGGTCTATTAACGTTGGGTCTTGGGGTAGTTTCACTTTTTGAAAGATGTGGATACAAATTACCTCCATTATTGTTTGGTTTTTGTGATAAATAGTTTGTGTTGCCACTGGTGTCATAGTCTACACGTCCAGCTAAAAAAAATTGATTTTTCAGGATAAAAAATGCATTTACCAAACTGCAAATTATTTCTAAAAAGTAGAAATCACGGTACACAAGTATTTACAGTAACCATCTCCAAGTTCCTTTCACGAAAAAATGCTGAACGGTACTTCACTAGCAACGTAATCGGGAAAATTTCAAACTAATTCCAATAAAATTTAAATCATCTGATACCGACATTCGCTACAACACACTGAAAATCTAATTTGTAATACTTATGTGTTCATAATGTGAAAAACCAAAAAAATATTTATGTCAATGAATTTATTGTTCAAAATGCTCACAGCGAACGTATAATATTAAATAAAAATGTCTTCCAACGTATTGTAGGTATCAGGCGTAACCGACCTAATCGCAAGAGTTATTCGTCTTTTCCAGTCATTTGAATCAATATTCTCACCTGGTTGTAGTGTCCCAGGAGAATATTTGATTGTCCTAGCCCTACAAGATCATTCCCGTTGTCAGATCTCATCTTTTTTTGGGGCATTCCCTCCAACATTATATTGGAGCTAATATCGAAAAAGAAATCTGGTGCCATCTACATTACGGTAGCGGAATTTGACTAAAAGTAGCGAACTTGTGACACTTCAATAATAGACACTTAAGGCAATGCTTAATACGTAACGTAAACGCGAGATTTGACAAGAACGCGTGCGCAATAAGTAATTTTCGAACGTATATAGATACATTCAACGTAAACTTGCGTGTTTCTACGTATGTCGTGAACATAGGGTTTTATTGAGTCGAGGTAGGGACTTGGAACACTCGAATATAAACGATTTAATTCATATGCCACCATTGTATGACACTTCACTTGTTTATTATATAGACCATTCCAGAATGACGTCACTGACAGGTCAGCCATATTGTGCTGGGGGGCACACAGTTAGACTTTAGTTAACAATCAGTTCTTAAATGCCATCGTTTTGTAGTGTTGTTAAGTGTAGAATGCGGCTAGAAAGAGATAAGGTATCTTTTTCCGATTTCAAGCTGTTTTAACGAAGCGATGTGACTATTTAAACGATATCTATGTGCAACGCCGCGATGCTTGGACTAGTGCTTTAAAACAGGGCCTCCTCAGTGAATCACAACTTTAATCTTGGCGTGTGTGTTTTCGGCATTTTATCGAAGGTTAGTTAGTTTACCTATATCAGTCAATTTTTGTTCATAAAACACAAACTCTAATCGATTCGGTTGCCCTCCAGCACAATATGGCCGACCTGTCAAACTCATGTGTTATGGAATGGTCTATATACATAAAGTTTAACATAACCTCTCTTTTCTGGTAAGTATATTAATTTAATCTTATGTTATGTTTTTCAAATTTTATTCCAGTTAATACCATGTATTACCAAGTAATGTTAGGTGACCACTTAAAGACTTAAAATATAACAAACGGTGTACCTCTAATTTATTCGGCCTTGCCTTAACTCTTTTTATGGGAGAGGATGGAATCTATCCAGCCCTACTGCAGAAGGGTAAAGAGGCATTAGTGCCGCAACTAAGTAAGATCTTCAAGGCTAGCCTAGCTTGGAAATATACTCCGGCAATATGGAGGAAGGTGAAGGTCATCTACCTTCCGAAAGTAGGTAGAATATCAGACCAAACGCCCCAATCATATAGACCAATTAGCCTAACGTCCTTCCTGCTTAAGACTTTGGAAAAGCTAGTAGATAGGTACATAAAGGACAACGCTCTGACAACTCGCCCTCTAAGCGAGCGTCAGTATGCCTACCAACAAGGCAAGTCAACAGACTTGGCTCTGGATGACTTAAACAGGCTACTTTCCAAGTCGATCGATGACAAGGAAATAGCAGTAGCTACTTTTCTGGATATAGAGGGAGCATTCAATAATGCGTCTCCAATATCTATAACCAGGTGTATGGAAAGAAGAGGGATCGAACCCATCATCTGCAGGTGGCTTGCAGTCAATCTAGGGCCCCACAATATAGTTTTAAAAATGAATACACAGTAATCATTCCATAGAGAAAGGACTGGGATACAGGGCCTCCTATAATAGCGAATCTCAACTGGTACACTGATGGCTCCAAAACAGACTCTGGAGTAGGAGCCGGAATATATGGGGTACAAGAGAAGATCACGATCTCTCTAAGCCTTGGGAAACATGCCACTGTCTTTCAGGCAGAGGTAATGGCGGTGCAATGCTGTGCAGAAGAGTTGATGAGACGGGAGGTAGATAGCCAAAGAATCGTCATCTACTCCGATAGCCAAGCAACACTAAAAGCGATAAGCTCATATCGGACGACGTCAAATCTGGTGTGGGAGTGTCGCAAGGCCCTCAACAGACTAGGTAGTCATAATAGAGTGACCCTAGCCTGGGTGCCAGGCCATCAAGGAATAAAAGGCAATGAAAAGGCCGATGAATTAGCCAAGCAGGGAGCGACGGAGGTCATGATAGGGCCAGAACCTTCCTGCGGAATTGCTAAATGCCTCACCAAGGAGAGCATCCACCAATGGATAAACAACCAGGCGTTGCGCTGGTGGCATGAAACTCCGGGGCAAAGGCACGCTAAGCTATTCCTTAAAAGCCCTTCGGTTAGACTGTCACGCGACCTACTATGTCAAAGTCGAGAAACGACGGGGATGATGGTGGGAATGCTGACAGGGCATTGTAGGCTAAGGAAGCATATGCACACAATTGGCCTAGCAGATGACAGCCTATGTAGGTTATGCCAGGAAGAAGACGAAACCGCGGAGCACTTACTCTGCGAGTGCGAAGGCCTAGCAAGGGTGCGGTTTCACCTATTCGGAGAAGAAAAACCGAGGGCAGAGAGCTACGCAAAGGAGGCGGTATCCAGGCTAATAGGTCTAATAAAAAGAATAAAGCTAGATATCGAGCTCTAAATATGGCGGAGGACCACAATAGATCTGCAAAGGTCGCAGTGGGATAGGACAAAGAGCCACTCTTATTCTAATCTAACTCTTTTTATGATGCAATGAAATACGTAAACGCGTAAACGCATTCGTATCGATACGTGTACATGTACGTCATGTACGTGCTGCCTTAAGTGTCTAATAGTCAAATCGGTTGTGAACACAAAAATTGTTTACAATTTTTTTGTCAGTGATTACGAATAGTGCTTTGTTATAATTAGTATGAACTTTGACGCGAAACTAAAATGTTTTGTGGTGTGATCAGAAATCATTAGTTTTGATCTGTATGTATTATTTACATGTATTACCTATGACATTTTGTAGTTTGATAATAGTTTTTTCATGTATCAAGGGTACTAAGTAGATGATTATGCCCTGAGGGCGACAGTCTTACAAAGCTGAGGGCCTCTGGCCCGAGGGTTCGTAAGTCTCCCGAGGGTATATATATAGGAAAAAATCTAGTTTAGTGAACCAACGCGGATTTTGATGAAATATTTTTTTTTTATTAATTCGAGGTCGCTGAACACGAAAATGAAAAAAGAAATCGGCGCTCTCTTACCAAAAACGAGTTATGAATTTTTGAAGATGAGTTCAGATCAGCACTGCACTGGTTTTATTGTCATATAATAACTGATTTAAATGATGCATTATAAAGTCTACACAATGTTAATTACACTATAATTACTTTTTACGATATTCCTCTCACACACACATTTAAAAAACACTGATATTGATATTCATTTCTTGTAAATTCTTTTTTTAATTCCTCAATTATTATATATTTTGACATTTTCATGTAACATGACTGACATATAAGTTTTGGTCTGTTTCTTCTTAGTCGTACAACTTGTACCTAATAGCATATTCAGCCATAAAAGATATTTAGCCACTTGAATTAGTTGCTGAGTATATTCGTTTTCATGATCGTGACCATATCGTGACATAGAAGATATAAACAAGATGAACATCATGAACATACACCTATTTTTCCGATAGCTAGCGCCGTATTACAGCTGAAACATTTTTTTTCAAATTTTGAGAGATGTTGATTTTAGGAAGATGGTTAGTTTTGAGATAAGTTTGGTTGATATTTATCATTTATTTGAAGGATAATGAACCATTCAATTTGATCATTGAGGATGCTGAACAATTTTTTTTCTCTGAATTGCACTCATCAATTAATTCTTTAAAAAAATCACCTCCTCAGTTGTTCGGCCTCTATAAACACTGCTGACAACGAAAATAGTTGCTGCAGGTGTAATTCCAAATCAAATTTTTAACATACTGCTAATATTATAAGACTTTGGTTATCAGAAGCTGTTTCCCCTTTTTAGAAAATTTGAAAATTCTACTAATATCGCTTCCCGACCAACTAACACCGATCAAAGTGAAATCGCAATCGCTTCTTATCATCTTGATACATTTATTAGATTGGATTTCCGTTTGAAATAATGAAGTAGATTGATTATCGCGAGCGAAGCGAGCGCGCCGGATCGAAGTTTCGCAATTCGCGCGCGCGAATTGCGAAACGTCGATCCGGCGCGCCTTTCTCACAGTATGTAGATGGCTGTTCATCTAATTTTTCCATAACCGATTTCAGTTAAACGAAAGTTGAGCCAAATACAGCGCCAGCTATCGGAAAAATAGGTGTATGTTCATGATGTTCATCTTGTTTATATCTTCTATGTCACGATCATGAAATCGAAAATATTCAGCAACTAATTCAAGTGGCTAAATATCTAATGGCTGGATTTGCTATTAGGTACAAGTTGTGCGACTGAGCGGAAACAGACCAAAACTTATATGTCAGTCATGTTACATGAAAATGTCAAAAGATATAATAATTGTGGAATTAAAAAACGAATTTGCAAGAAATGAATATCAATATCAGTGTTTTTTAAATGTGTGAGAGGAATATCGTAAAAAGTAATTATAGTGTAATTAACATTGTGTAGACTTTATAATGCATCATTTAAATCAGTTGTTATATGACAATAAAACCAGTGCAGTGCTGATCTGAACTCATCTTCAAAAATTCATAACTCGTTTTTGGTAAGAGAGCGCCGATTTCTTTTTTCATTTTCGTGTTCAGCGACCTCGAATTAATTTAAAAAAAAATATTTCGTCAAAATCCGCGTTGGTTCACTAAACTAGACTTTTACCTATATATATATATATATATATATATATATATATATATATATATATATATATATATATATATATGGTGCATACAAACTTTTATGTCATACCAGTTTTGAATAATAAATATGTTTTTAAATTTAATTTGATTTACCAATTTTTAATTTTTACCTGCGATATTATCTTGACATTATTGTTCTCTGCGTTTTTGTTGCTAGGGATATGAGTATCAAAATATTTAATGTGCCAAAGTCAAAAATCAAAAATTGAACAAGACTTTGAAATTTCCGACGAAATCGCAAAAAAGGCTGAAAAGGCAACGCAAAACTTGTTACTGAGAAAATCCAGAGACTCATGCGACAAAGAATATGACCAATTTTTGAAGTGGATGTCAGAAAATGCTGTAGAAAACATACGAAAAATTTTCCCCGAGCTCTCTGTGGGCTAAATATTCCATGATAAAGAAGACTTTAATGGTAAATAAGAATATTAATATCTCCACGGTATTTAAAGCAAAGGTCAAAAGGGTACCAACTAAAAAAACCAGTGTGCTATCTAAAGAACATGTCCTAATAGTAATTATGCGCCAAGGTAGAAAAGTGAGGTATTATCGTCGAGGTCCATTAAAGCGAAGCTTCTCGGTCTTTAATGGATCCGAGACTTTAATACACTTTTCTACCGTGGCTCATATAGCATTTTTTTCACTACTTCACTACTGGCATTTTATTTATTTAAATATTAGTTTTTAAAACTAACAAAAATCGAATATGAATTTCATAATTTTCTTAAAAACCAAATCATTCATGCTTCTGTCAAATGTAAAACACAAACGTCAGTTTATAATATTTTTATTTTGTATTTGCATCAGTTAACCTCACATTCTGTCAAATGGATTGAGATTTAGTTTTAATCAAGTAGGCTCTGTATTTTTCTACCTTGGTTAATAATGAACAACTTTACTACCTCAATAAAAGTCAATAAAGTTAGGTTTAGAGGCTAGTAGTGAAAAAAATTTATTCATAAGGCACCAAATGAAACGTTTTTATTGAACAAGGTCGCATTATTATTTGGTGTATTTGGTGGAAGTCGGCGGCAAGAAGTTGTAAATATGGTAGTCAGACATGTAGAAGATAGAAAATCAGTCTTTGTTGTAACGGTACCAGAAACCAAAACAAAAAAACGAGTTTTCACCATTGTTGATGAAGACGAAATGAAGAATTTGAAACTTATAAGAAATTATATTTCTTTGCAGGCACATGGCTGCTCAGAAAAAAGATTATTTTTAAGCTACAGACAAGGCTGCTGTACTGTTCAGCCTGTTGGAAAAAACACATTTGGGAAAATGGAAACAACCCCGAAAAATACAATGGTCATTGTTTACGTCGAACGTCTGCAACTCTTTTAGCAGTAGCTGGAGCAAGTATGACTATGCTGGAGCGCCATGGTGGATGTAAGAGTATCACAGTTGCTGAAGGATATTTAGAAGACAGCATATCCTTAAAAAATGAGGTTTCAAGGATGTTGGCAGGTGTACCATCTGAATCTTGCATTTCCTTATATTAACTAGAGACCCCGACAATGAATCATGAGTCAACCTTTGCTGCAGGAAATTTAGCTATCAGCGGAACCTTCCAGAATTGCCAAATCTATGTAAATACAACTAAATAATATATAAACGTGAATTTATATTATGTTAATAAATAATAAGTTAATCGAAAACTGTTTTTTGCGCCTTAATGCCCGCGCGGGCCGTAATGTGTACTTGATGCCGCACAGGTATGAAGTAATCCATTATGTAAATGGTATAAAAACACAATAATGTACTGGTATGACATAAAAGTCCTTTTTTGCGAGAATTATGATAAGAAAATTTATTAATTACCTTTACTAGAATCATCAACGCATTTTGGCGTATTCCCATCCATTAGACAAACTTTCGTAGGCGGACAAACATAAGTTTTGCATGAACGTACATTATTTGCTTTTCTCTCGCAAGTTGGATAACTATGAAGAAAATATACATGAGTAATTTTACATTTATAACAGGCCAAAAATTACATATCGTACGATATTTTTTACAATTTCAGTGCCTAGTTATATATATTTTACTTGGTCTTATCGGTAGGAATTGAAGTGAGGACAGATATTGCTTTTAATTTTAAACATTTGAAGATTCATCCTATAGATGAATTGAGTTAATGATGTTATAACAGCAAATAAAATATTCGTAAGTATATAGGTTAGGTATACGATCTTCTTTTTGTGTTTAATTTTAATGGTCTCAGCAGTTAGGGTTATTCCGACTAAAGTATGTGATGTTAGGTCTTTTCAAAGTATGTACTTACGAACCACATTCTCCTTGTCTACTATAAAAACTACATGGATCTGTTTTCATAATACATTCTTCTGTACTGGGACATCCTATATCTTGACAATTTCTTCCATATTCTGTAATGAACAAATGTTAAAAGATTCAATTGGGGTTTAAAGATACAAACTGTTAATAGTAGTTCTACTCTTAAAAGAAATATTGTGTTTTTGGGCGGTAAATGGAGTATAATATGTTGAGTTTAAAATGCAAAAGCATACGTGCTCATTGAGTACTTTTAAGACACAAAGATATGTGATAACTGCATTTTAGGGAATTTTCAAAACGTGGCAACCTTGTAACGATCTGTCATTGTAGGTTATCGTAAAAACGGTTTATCAATACAATAAAAATTTTTTTTTAAGTTCAAAGATTTGTTTTTATTCGTTCAAAATTGGTATCGTTATGTCTTTAGATTCCACATTTTTACTTAAAATAGATATTTTTTATTCGATATCATCTTTTGCTTTAAATTTGCGAACCAAATACGTATCAAAAGAATGGTAATTTTAAACATTTTATTTTTTATTTTTCGGGGTGCCGTTTTAAATTTTCAACGCCATGTCTAGATAAAAACTTAGCTTAAGCTTGGGGCTGCAATTGTAAAAATTTTGAAACAATACTGTACATCCATTTTCTAGAAATGTTTGAAAACCCTACATTTTTCATTTTTCGGCTCATTATACACCTTCTCCACGACTATTTGATAATGTTTACATTTTACATGTGCTTCTTCAAGTATAATAACGTACATTATTCACCAGTGAATAATAGGTGTGGATAATGAACAGGTCACATGACACGGATAAATAGGACCAATTTTGAAGGTTATTTATATACAAATATAATATTTAAAAATTATCACCGCGACCAGGATTCGAACCCTATGCCTACATTTCTTCACTTCACGCAGTCAGACCTCTAAACCATTCCGCTACAGAGACACATATAATAATTTATCAAGCTATTGTATATAGAGCGTATGATGATGTCAAAAATAATAGAGCGACGTTTTAAATAACTTATAGCTCATTGCAATACACAATTTAAATTGGAAATGAATGTTACCCCGCCAAAAATAAGAGAAGCAGAATAAATAGTATCCTTAAATTTATTGCAGGAAAAGTGGAAAAAATTATAGGTGTATGAAAGTACAACTTTGTCAGCCGATCTTATGGTAGTATTCAGATTGTTGTCAGATCTTCCGTTTTTCTGGAAATTTCATGAAAATCGACCGTATTGCAAGTTTCTCGCAAAACAAGATTTTAAAAAATCGTGCTAGCAGTTTCCGAGAATAAAAGAGGCGTTTTATACTTAAAACTAAGTATGTAGGTGTGTAATGAATTCAATAGTTAATATACAGGGGCAGCTGGAAAAACAATCCATATTTCTACTTTCAGAGAATTCCTTGATTTTCACATTTTACATTTCATCAACAAAACCAATAAAATACTTACTTGTAAACGAATATACGACATTAAAATATCCCAAAACGAGAATTATTGTATAATAATTCATTTTCCCTTCATGAATCTGAAACAAATTCGTTATTTTAACAACTAATCCACTCAGCTTCTGAAATTTATCAAACGCAACAATAAATTTAGCACTATAACAAAAACAAATTATACCCCAGTATGTTTATATACTTAGTATATCATTAAACTATTTGATAAATAGGATGATTGCTGGTAACTTAACCAATATGTGTGTCTGTAGAAAGAAACAGCTTAACTAATATAGTTAATTTGGGAAAACTACTAGTCTAAACAAAAAACGTTTTAAAAGACGTTAACATGGCAACACTGAGACAATCTAGCAACTCATTAGTGACTTTTCAGATTTGGCTTTGTATCGAGTGACAGTTATCTTTTTAAATGTAAATAAATACAAAGAAAACAACAAACTTCAGAAATCGGCAATGGTTATCAAATGCCCAGCACAGGAATAAAACCAAAGTGCAGCTAGCATCTGATTCATGGGAGACACTCTGTTGTTTCTGTAATAATAGTTGATCATTTGGTCCTGTTGGTTTCCTTATTAGGTAATATTTTACTTGAAAATCATTTCGAAATTTCAGAGTTTCCTCTATCAATCCTAAAACCCGTAAATAACATTGCTTTATCACTCGAAGTCTTTGATAAAATGCAAATTCCTTCAAGTCGTGGAAATGATCAGATCGAGTGGAAAGGGAGTTTGAAGTCTATTATTCCGAGGATATCAAAATCAACTTCGAAAATGTCATCCATAAGGGGAAGTTTTTCAGGTTAAATTTGTCAACAGCGATTTTAAACTAAGAAGAACTTAAGTCGATTCAATCTGGAACTTAATATTTAGTTTAAGAAATACTTAGACAGCAGTGCAACGTTAACTAGCCTTTTTAAGATTACTTTATTTTAAGACTATCTTAAAATAAATGGAGCAAGGGGGCATAAATATCTCGAAAACGATGAAATATGAGAAAAATGGCCCGCAAAATCCAAAAATGTGAAAATAAACATTAAAAAAAAACAAAAGTATCTGTTTTTGTCCTTTGTAGATATTTAGTAATATGAAAAACAGTTAATAAATTATCCTGAAGAATTGAATTATTTTAAAGTGATAGGTGAAAAAAACAGTCTGGAAAAGTGTCTTAAAATTCTACAGAGCCGTAATGCACATATTCATAATGATGATTTTTAGAAAAGGTTGAAAATTGATAATCCGTTTAGTGTAGTTGTATATGCATTGTTTTAACAATGATTCTGGTACGTATTTACACAAAAAAATCATCAAATGAGGAAGAAAGGTTAAAGATAAATTTCGATAACGGAAAATTAAGTCTAATTAAAAGTCAATTCAAAATCGTGAGGAACATTTTCGGTCACTTTCTAATATAAAGGAAGTACAGATGAAAAACAAATTTACATTTTCTGTCCTCCGGCCAGAAAGCATCAACTTTCGGGCCGCTGCGCTAAACGAAGTTACCGCTTTCCGACTCCGTCGAACAGAAAAATAGTATACACATCTCGGCCAGTAAGTAAGAAAGCCTCAGATTACATGTGATCTGAGACATTTCTTACTTTACTGGCCTTGGTCCGTAATATACTATTTTGCAAATATTTCTAAAACCGTCACTGTTACTGAAAATTCTCAAACGTCACCCATTCCGTCACTCCTGAAAATACTTAACTTTTTCCTATTTGACCGATTTCAAAACTTTAATGGTTTACGAGATACCAATAAGAAAGATTGAAATAGATACAAAATAAATGTTATTAATGTTCAAAAGTGTCTTTAGGAAACGATTTAAAACAAAGCAACGTTGTTTAGGACAAAATTTTAATGATTCATGTACCTAAATAGTTTACAGTTAATTATTAGATAAATATATGATTAATACTAATATAAATAAAATGTGTTTTCCGTCACTATTATGAGTATTTATATAGATTCCAGTTAAATGTAATTAACGATAATATCAACTAAGAAAATAGCAATCTTTTGAAAATTATCGTTATTATGAGTATAATTTATCAAATAAAATCGACAACGAGATGTATACAGTGTCGATACGATTTATCTTGAATAACAGTTCTTAACTTGGTATTTGACCTTTATGTTTATTTTAAATAATAGATAAAAATTTAATAATAAACATTTAAATGATTTGGAAGGTAGAGTAGAAACAACTACTCTTTGGTCTAAATGTTACAGAGTTTTGTACTAGATTGACTAAATCCTTCATTTTGGTTCGGAATTGAAAGAAACGGCGTTTTTTTGTACATATTTAAGAAAGCAGTGAATAGGAAGGTGTTTTTTCCAGTACATCGTGTCAAAAGTCAATGGCTACCAGTTCAAGTTGTTTACTAAGCCTCTGTATTCTCCAGATCTAGCCAATAGTGACTATTATCTGTTCGTTGTAATACAAAAGAGGCGTGGAACATTCCGAATGGTATCCAGTTTCGCAATATTAGTAGTTTAATAGAATATATACAATAAAAAATAAATTAAAATACAGTTCTAGCCTTGACGTGAACAAAATTTTCCAGTGGGTTTGTCTAATTAAAATATTTATATTCTCAGAAGACAGGGGTTTTACTTTTTTAGGAGTAAGACATTTAAAAATTTATTATTTAACCAAATTTTCTTTTTTTTTGCATTTTTCCTTATAATTTTCAAGTAGTATTGAAAAATGCTCATTATAAAAGTTGGAGATTTCTCAATTACCTACTACTTTTATCTACAATTTTTTTTTGATATGAAATAAAAAAAAACATTTTTTCTCTCCCCACCTCTGCTATTTCAATCCCGGAAAAATTAGTGGGTCGTGTTCATCCATTATTAGTTTATATTTTGTCTAAATCAACTAAAACCAACCTGTTACAATTTTCATAAAATTTAATGTAATTCTCCTGGACTATTATTATTTACCCTTCAAAAAGCCTGTTAATATCGTATATTTCCTGTACTATACGCAATTTTTATTTGAATTTCCAAGATATTCATCTGATTAATTTTTTTTAATTCTTGAAAACGATGTTGCTATAAATAAATCCGTCTCATTTGCAAATTTCATCAACGATCGATCACGAACATTCACCAAAACACTTAGTATATGAAAAAAAATACACAAAAGTATATTCTTCTTGTACCTTTAACGGAGAAATATTCTAAAACGGGCACTGTAAACTAACAATAATTAAAAAAATAAATACTATTCACTGGTGTCAGTGTTAAGCAACAGAATATCACAACAAACTGTCATTGACTGAAGTCAAGTTTCCATGTAGAGCGCAGTTTACCATGAACGACGTCATAAAATCATAGTTCCTGCTACCTTGGACGTTACGAGGGTCGAACTATTACTTTTGCATTGATATGAATATTTTTATTTTAAGAAAAATTATTTTAAAATAAAGTCAAACAAATATACAAGGGGTGATTGAAACATTTCTTAATTCGACAAAATATTTAAGAAATAGTTTTGGATTACTATGGAGCTGAATAGGTTTGTTCCCGAAACGAGTTCCAAACATGTTATTAACATTATTTGATGCACATGCGTGATTAGAATAATGTACCAATAGGTTCCAAACAAATGTGTGCTGGAACAGTTCTGAAAAGCCTTGAACAGACAACGTGCTACATCAGGGCTAGTATTAGAGTGCCACCAAGATTTAGCTAACGCCTCGGTAGATAACAATATTATCCTGAGTTGAGTTAAAGGGCACGACAGGATTAAAGGTAATCGCATTTCCGATTCTTCAGCCAGGGAAGCGGCTGGACTGAAAATTTTAGGTCCCAGTGACACCTACGGCCTGACGACTTCGACAATTGCGGAACTAGCCAAGCGTTACACCCATGCTCAATCCTTAAAGAGATGGGATGGAATCATAGGATGCAGTCTTGCCAGGATCACCTTGGGCGACCCTGGGAAGCTGGCGCCGAAGAAATATTTGGCGATGACCAGGAAAAACCTACGCTCAACAGTAGGATTTCTGACTGGCCACTGTCAACTGAGGAAACACCTCCATACTATGGGGTTAGTGGACACACCTCTATGCAGAATGTGTGTACAAGAAGGTGAAACTCCTCGGGAGGATGTACAATGGGTCACATGTGGCCTAAGTGCTGTGGGCCTAAACTCACCCCCCCCCCCACTCTACAGATACAGTTACAGAGACAGTTCTGAAAAGTAATATTGGCTGAATATTTTGATAAGAAAGAAAAGAAGTTCAATCGATCTTCGAGCTGTCTTGAAATGCTATTTACACATACTTTGCGAATTTTATAATGTTCAACAAATTCAGTGTCATTATATTGCTGTATCGTTTCTTCAATATAGTTCTCATTTTCTGGGCGCTGTCGATCTTGTAGATAATAATTCCTTTTCAAATTCTGAAAATTCACTATCATCTTTGGTCATATCCGAAAATTCAACTTCTGATTCACTCTCAATAAAAAAAGCATCCATTTTGATTACAATATCATATACGTACACAAAAATCAATATCAAACAAATATAACATAACCAAAAAGCAAAGTTATTAAAAAGTACTAAAAGAAGAAGAGTCTTTTTATATGAAAACGCACGCTTTTATTTTGGAACCAAGAGAACTCATTTTGAACAAGCTACTAGTCTTGCGGGAAAGGAGCGGATATATATCATACGAAATACCGACGTTGCCAAATTTCAAGAAAGTGACATGTAAAAAATGTGGAGAATAAAATGAGGTTAAGTGTCTGTTGTCGTTTTATATATCTTAGCTCTGACTTTTTCAAGAAAGGTAAGGAAAAATAACTATTCCATACACCCTTCACCTTAATGAACCTTCAAGGGGAAAGGTTAATGGAATGGTTATTTTTCCTTCCCCTTTTTGAAAAAGTAAGTATATATATATATATATTTTTTTTTTAAATGTCACTTTCTTGAAATTTGGCCACGTCGGTATTTCGTATGATATACAGATTGCGAAAATCCCTTTCTTACGCTGCGACTTATACAAGTACGACGAGGAAAATATGAGCAAAACTACGTGAAAGAGAGAGAAGACTTGTTAGCCAAGCGATCAGCCCCCTCTACCAAAACAGTTGGGCGTGTATTCAGTCCCCTCTACCAAAATTACTCTACCCAATTACTTTATTATTTTTATCTCAAGAATGAATGTTTTATTTTCAAGTTACAATGGCTAAAATAATATCCTATTGTAGTTAGAAATTAATTGTCAGCTTGGTCAGAAACGATCAAGTTGACAAAAATGAATTTTAAGATGTACAGGTTACGTAATAACGAGTGTATTTTTTTATTTCTTTTACTCCTTCCATGTTGGGGAACTACTGAACCAGAGTGAACGTACTCACAGAGTGGGAAGTCAGTCTCTGCTGCAGCGTTGCCAGTTTAGAATGTTTGGTACTTTCTAAGTAATAAATAACTTATTTTGCATTTGACTTTTAACACCGGATAACGGTGTATTTAGTGGGAGAAAATGGAGATTGGTAATATTGACTTTTGAAAAATAAGTGAGATCAACACAAATAAGAATAAAATAATGGAGTTCAAGAAAACATTTGGACAAATTACAATCTGCAATAAATAAAATCCGTACACTGCTTTCGATTTAACAATTATTGGTATTTAACATTGTTGCCGCTTGAAATGCCGTTGAAAATTTTAAAAGAACGATAGACAAAAATTAGGAATAATTTTTACAGATAAGTACATTTGGCAACACAACAGTTAAAATAAATAGGTGGGGACTGAATAAACGCCCAACTGTTTTGGCAGAGGGGACGAATGATCGTTGGGCTAACAAGTCTTCTCTCTCTTTCACGTAGTTTTGCTCATATTTTCCTGGTCGTACTTGTATAAGTCGCAGCGTAAGAAAGGGATTTTCGCAATCTATATATCCGCTCCTTTGCGGGAACACCAAACACTTATAATTTGCTCTGAACTCTGCTCTGCTGGAACGCTTATTTTATACTGCGCAGACTCAATATGTCCATAACAGTTAGGAACTTGCTTCGGGAACAAACCTAGTGAGATAGCTCAGCACCCACTTAACAATTAGGCAGTAGCTTCCAGCCTAGGGTCCGGTAGCCTTCTATTGTTATTTAATCGTTGTTTAAAATTGGCTCTCTTTCAATTTTTCGTATGCCCCCGTATTGTGTTATGATAGAAAGACTCCTTAAAGAATAAAAAATTTACAAATAGTGAAAAGACAACAGTTAACAAGAAAAAACTGATATTTAATCATGTGTGCAAAGTGACCACCGTTAACATTCAGGCAATAAAAGTTGAAAAAGGACCAATTTTAAACAACGATTAAATAACAATGGAAGGCTGGTATCAAAGGCAAAACAAAACGATTGAATAGAGATTTACCAGGCCTTTTAAATAAGGTGTGACTTGATACCTAATGCCATTTGAAAAATGTAAGGGGTGTCTCCAGTAGGGAGGGGGTGAATCTGACGTTTATGACATTAGCGCCAAAAAGTTAAATGTTGACGTGTTTCGGCATTTCCTTTTAATGTTCCATTTATGAAATATTAAGGGTGGGTCCTTTTCAAATGAACACAGTGTATATTAGAAACAGTGTATTCACTATTTGGTATTAATATTTTGTCGATAAGAAAGTTCTGTAATAAGATTGCTCATTGTTGATGAAAAACAGTAACGCTTTGATGATTCGGAGCAATTTTTGGAACTATTTAGGCTAAATAAAAATGGATATTTTTAATTTGACAAAGGTTGTGAACAATTTTGCTCGCTAAAAGTAAAAAAAGCGTTCTATATCGAACATAATGGATTTAATACTATTATAAAGTTTTTGAAATATATTTTTCAAAGAACAGACCGTTCAACTAAGAAGCAACTACTTCTCGGGCTATATACCCCGACAGACTTTGAATTACACTTCTAAGTTAAACTGGGTTGGTATATCTACAAGATATAACCAACCATTCTGGTTTGCAATTATATAGAAGCGTTCATTGGTTTCATTGAAACTTTATAGCGCTATAACTCAGAATACCCATTATAACTTGGATTTGAAATATTAAAATTAAGAAAATTGCGTGAAAATTTGTCGTTTTTTTTTCGAAAAATTTGCCAAAATGTGTTTAGCAGATCAATTTTCAAAGTACTTTAACTTTTCAAGCGATTGACATATTTTGACGATTGAGAGGTCGTTGGGAAGTTGGAAATTTATTATAAAACGATGAGGTTACGACCACAAGAAGGATAGTCTGGGGAAAACATTTTTTCTACAACTGGTATGAAAAGTGACGTATTTCTCATACCTTACTTAGTTTCAAAACCAAATATTGCTCATACTATGAGAAATATTATTTCTCACGGCACTTTGCCCACGCCACATAAATTTATATGGAGAATCAAATTAAATGGACAAAAACTTAGTAGGCTTCTGAACACAGTTTGGTGGAATAATTACCTAGAGGGATTAAGAACCGAGGTAAGAAGTCTATTCAATAAAGCCAAGCTCAACCAAAACTGGGACCTGTACAGGAGTAAGCTTACTCACTATAATAAGGAGATCCGGAAGGCCAAAAGGGACTCATGGAGAAGGTTCTGTGAGGAAATTACAGAGACCACAGAATGCGCTCGAATCCACAAAGTTCTGGTCAAAGAAGGCTCCAATGAAAAGGTGAGTCTCCTGAAGAAAACGGACGGGAACTATGCAGAAACGGCTCAGGAAAGCTTGGAGTTGCTGACAAGAGCACACTTTCCAGGAGCTATCATGTATCTAGGTCGGCAGGAGGTAGCCAGAAATCTCCAAGAGGTAGGTAGACCCAGTCGGGAAGACTGGCAAATTACCACTGCTATTACAAGACCAGATAAAATAAGATGGGCGATAGATGAATTCCAACCCTTTAAATCACCGGGAGAGGATGGAATCTATCCAGCCCTACTGCAGAAGGGTAAAGAGGCATTAGTGCCGCAACTAAGTAAGATCTTCAAGGCTAGCATAGCTTGGAAATATACTCCGGTAATATGGAGGAAGGTGAAGGTCATCTACCTTCCGAAAGTAGGTAGAATATCAGACCAAACGCCCCAATCATATAGACCAATTAGCCTAACGTCCTTCCTGCTTAAGACTTTGGAAAAGCTAGTAGATAGGTACATAAAGGACAACGCTCTGACAACTCGCCCTCTAAGCGAGCGTCAGTATGCCTACCAACAAGGCAAGTCAACAGACTTGGCTCTGGATGACTTAAGCAGGCTACTTTCCAAGTCGATCGATGACAAGGAAATAGCAGTAGCTACTTTTCTGGATATAGAGGGAGCATTCAATAATGCGTCTCCAATATCTATAACCAGGTGTATGGAAAGAAGAGGGATCGAACCCATCATCTGCAGGTGGCTTGCAGTCAATCTAGGGAATAGGATAATCACATCCACCCTGGGAGAGGCAACCATCACGGCGGGGGTGGGGAGGGGTTGCCCTCAGGGAAGCGTGTTATCGCCCCTTTTGTGGGCGATTCTTGTAGATACTCTTCTAGTACGGCTGTCCGATGAAGGTATTCAGTGCCTAGGGTATGCGGACGATCTTGCTGTCGTCATAAGAGGACGGTTTCCAAACACGATATCAGAGCGCACCCAAACGGCGCTTAATATAGTAAGTGGCTGGTGTAGGGAGGAGGAACTGGCAGTGAACCCTCACAAAACTACACTGGTACCGTTTACAAAAAAGAGAAATTTGCAACGTCTACAAAAGCCACAAATTAACGGAGTGGAAATTCCATTTGCTAAAGAAGTTAAGTACCTAGGGGTAATCTTTGACCAGAAGCTTACATGGAATTCTCACATCGAAAAAACCACGCACAAGGCCAGAATCGCTCTCGGAAGGTGTAGGCAGATGTGTGGGAAGAATTGGGGATTGAATCCTAACATGACCAAATGGTTATATACACAGGTCGTGAGGCCAATGATAACCTATGGATCAGTAGTCTGGTGGCCTAGGACACTGCAGATTGGGGCGCAAAGGCAGTTAAGTGGTATCCAAAGGCAAGCTTGCCTAAGTATCACAGGGGCCATGAGAACGACGCCGACTGCAGCCCTGGAGGTAATACTGAACCTGCCACCACTGCATATCTTCGTTCAGGGAAATGCAAGATCTGTAAGTCACAGATTATTACAGGGGCCTCCTCCGATAAGTCAAGGACAAGGTAAGGTCTACAAAAAGCTATATGAAGAAATAAAGGCAGATCCAATACTGGGAATGCCAATGGATCAGATTGCCCCACAATATAGTTTTAAAAATGAATACACAGTAATCATTCCAGAGAGAAAGGACTGGGATACAGGGCCTCCTATAATAGCGAATCTCAACTGGTACACTGATGGCTCTAAAACAGACTCTGGAGTAGGAGCCGGAATATATGGGGTACAAGAGAAGATCACGATCTCTCTAAGCCTTGGGAAACATGCCACTGTCTTTCAGGCAGAGGTAATGGCGGTGCAATGCTGTGCAGAAGAGTTGATGAGACGGGAGGTAGATAGCCAAAGAATCGACATCTACTCCGATAGCCAAGCAACACTAAAAGCGATAAGCTCATATCGGACGACGTCTAATCTGGTGTGGGAGTGTCGCAAGGCCCTCAACAGACTAGGTAGTCATAATAGAGTGACCCTAGCCCGGGTGCCAGGACATCAAGGAATAAAAGGCAATGAAAAGGCCGATGAATTAGCCAAGCAGGGAGCGACGGAGGTCATGATAGGGCCAGAACCTTCCTGCGGAATTGCTAAATGCCTCACCAAGAAGAGCATCCACCAATGGATAAACAACCAGGCGTTGCGCTGGTGGCATGAAACTTCGGGGCAAAGGCACGCTAAGCTATTCCTTAAAAGCCCTTCGGTCAGACTGTCACGCGACCTACTATGTCAAAGTCGAGAAACGACGAGGATGATGGTGGGAATGCTGACAGGGCATTGTAGGCTAAGGAAGCATATGCACACAATTGGCCTAGCAGATGACAGCCTATGTAGGTTATGCCAGGAAGAAGACGAAACCGCGGAGCACTTACTCTGCGAGTGCGAAGGCCTAACAAGGGTGCGGTTTCACCTATTCGGAGAAGAAAAACCGAGGGCAGAGAGCTACGCAAAGGAGGCGGTATCCAGGCTAATAGGTCTAATAAAAAGAATAAAGCTAGATATCGAGCTCTAAATATGGCGGAGGACCACAATAGATCTGCAAAGGTCGCAGTGGGATAGGACAAAGAGCCACTCCAATTCTAATCTAATCTAATCTAGTAGGCTTCTGTCATCTTTAAATACCTACTTAGTTGTCACAAAACTGTCAGGTTAATTAATATAACGGAGAATTTAGTGAAAAGAAATGACGTTCCGGATTTGACCATTCAAAATTGTACAAATTTCACCATCGATTATATAATTTTGAATAAAATTCTTTAACAGTATAGAGATGGGATACTTTAGTGTTATTTTTGTTTTACTAACCATAAATATAAATATTAAGTTACTTTACTTGTATTCTTTCAATTTGTGCAGTTGTAGAAAAAGTATAGTGTGCAACATGTGGGGAAAGTACTTTTCCCCCTTGTTGCACAATATACTATTTCAAGTGTGGATAGGACATACCCGGCTGAAGCATGTTCTTCATGGCATCTCTGGCAAAATTGTAACAATTCTCCTCTCTTCGTGGAACGTTTACTTTAATAATAAAAAAATAGTCAGAGTATTTTGAAGAAGTTTAAAATCATTTATTGTTATGAAAACTTCAAAATTTCGTATACATAACCAAATTCGACTAGTTTTATCCCAACCAAATCATTCAACTCATAAATGTATTGACGTTAAATATCAACAAGACCCTCGTATTAGAATGTTTTTTTTTTCGTTGATATGCGGATTAAATTCAATTTTAGTTCTCGAATATGTAAACGAATAAATTTTTGATATTGGGATAATGCGCATGGTGATATATTATTAAACTGGTCCGCTGTTAACTATCGATTCAGAAGTAGTTCAAGCATAATACATAAATAAAAGTTGTGAAGTGTGTCCTCACCAATGACATTTGGTGATAAATATAGACCTAACTGTCTACGGTGAACTTTTTAATTAACTGTAATTGTGTAAATTTTTCGAAATAAAAAAGGGCAATTGAGATTAATTTCTAAATGCTATTTTTAGTAAATTTTATATTTTCGTATGCAAAAAGGTTTTTTACAGGGTGGTCCAAAACTTGGTCCTCAATAATATATGTATACCAAATGCCTCTTTTACTGATATTTTGATTTTTCTGTTTTATTTTTATATCATGCAGGTGTTCCAGTGAAAATTACGTGCCAATTGCCAGTTTTTTACTTAAAATAAAAGAAAAAGTTTACTTTAATATTCGAATTTGGCACGTGGTGATAAAATCTATTGAAACATTTGTTTTATATAGGGTGAAATAATATAAAAATTTATTCAATAAAAGTGTTATAATTTTTAACATGCAATGATATATTACTTATAATGACTAGCTAAAGACCGGACGTGCGTTGCTGTGACTCGGTTGTATATTATGCCATATGCATTTTTGACGTTAGATTTTTTTCGCGGCTTTTCTTCTTTTTGGAGCAATTAGCACGCACGTCGATTCACTGAATAAATAGAAAAATTACTATTTTCACTGGCTGCTTCACGACGAGCTTAATCTATATATTGGAGACTCAATTTTTAAAAAAATTGGCATATATGGAGAACAAGTTATGGAAAATAATTTGACATACATGTTACTTCCGGTTATACCGAAAGTGAACGACAACTTTGTTACTTTAAATGTAACCCTGTATATTATTAACTTTTCAGACTCGACATTAAATCCTAATGTCACTTTGTGTAGAATATAAAATTTATATATATCGAGATATTAATTTTTTTAATAAAAAATTATTGATAATTATTTTTTAGAATTTTCATAATTTTATCATTAAATAGTGGAATTAATTAGAAATACTTATTTTCATTTATAAGAGTACTATGAGTAGATTCCACAAAGTAAGGGTCCAAAGAGAAAATTCAAATATTAATTGTCATTATTTGGAGTACAGTGATAGAAATGGCCCGTTTGGAATTAAACAAATATTATCTAAATTCACTTTTAATACCGAGTTGTTACTTATTTGCTACAAGATATCCAGATCGACCCCGACCCAGCCGTCACACAGTGAAGAGAATATTAAACAATTTGGTTGTTTTCAAGCAAAATTAAGAAAGTGAAGTCTGTTGTAGATACTAGTGATCATGAAATCAATGTTCTTAGATACTATGCTGCTTATCCCGAAACGTCATTACGTTGTGGTGCTAAAGATTTAGAATCAGAATAGATCAGAATATAATAGAAGAATAGAATTTGCAGAGTTTGTGTTGGTAAAAGGATAAATTTTCATTTAATTAATGTTTCGAGTTAAGATAATATGTTTTGATTTCTTTTGGCCATAACGGCTTCCAAAATAAAAATAAATTCGTAAATAAAACAAAATAAGATTCTTTAAATAGAAACAAATTAAAAATAAATTCCTAAAAACAACTTAAAATTTTATTTTGAAAAGTTATGGGCTTGAACAGTACTCTCACCTATCGACTGTTGCTTACTGACTGTCTGACGCTAATTAACGACCGCCCACAGTTGAGAATACGGAGTGGTGGAAATTGTACGATAAGTTATAGGTGTCCAAATAAACGATTGTATAATCGTGTTTTCAATCTGTTGAAGCTGGATGTTGGTCGACTAGTTCAAAAGCAGTTCTCATACAATGCTTAAAATCCCTATGTTCCGTTTCTATTTGCATCTAACTGTATATCTTAATGAAACACTCTGTATTAGGAGGAGGAGATATTTTTATAATAGTTTATTATGCAACGATCATGTAATGATGGTTATTAATACACAAGCACTAACCGGGATACGTATGGTTAATGCGAGTTTATTAATAGCCATTACATGAGAGTTGCATACACTATTTTTTCTACGAACAAGAAATTTTATTTGAATTCAACAACATTGCTATTTTTACATTTTTTAACACTTTTTTATACAAACAATAAGAAGTAAAATATGAAAGATAATACTTCTCTTGTTACCCTCCAATCCATAAATTGACCATAAAACTTATCATATATACAGGTTGGAAAATTAATTTTGGCAGTCGGAAGTTTGGCAACGTCCGATGCGCCGTAGCAAAGACGTACGCGGATTGCAAGAGCTAGGGGTGTCCAATTTGAAAAACTATCGATGTTTTCTTCGATTCGATAAATCGGAACTGTACATCGATGTCTTTCGATGTATCGGATGAAAACATCGATGTTTTGTAAATATCGGATACTTTTTCTAAAGGTAAGTTCATATAACAACGAATTATGAACTCTTACGCCACTGGTTAGATTAATTGGTGGGAAAGTTGATAGGTACATAATTTAAGATTTCAGGAATTCGTGAAGTTTAAAGCTTGATACTCAACTAGGCGAAATTCGCGTTTTTTGACATAATGTGCCAAATCCATATTTAAAAATATTCGCGGCGGAAAATTTTAACTTTTCTGCGATATTTATAAGTATAGTTTGTCATAAATGAAGGGAAATAACATAACCTAGAATTTTTATTATTATTTGTTGGTGTTGGTGCAAATTTTATAAAAAGAAAATAGTTTGGTTTATACAGACAAATAAGATAAAATAAGTAACTCGAGGTGTATTATGTATACAAAACAAAATATCTCTCAAGATCCGATTTATGACAAGCACAAACCATCAGAAAATGACACTATAAATGACAGTAATGACAGAAATTCGCAAAATAGTTAAAATAATTTCTACTTTTTTGCGATTTATCCGCCCTTTCGCGTATGCAAATTTCGCATTTGTGAGTATGGATAAAATACGCGAATGTGCGACAACAATCTGGATTTGACATATCATGTCAAAAAACACATACAGTTTGCATATTAGTTTTTAGGTTATGATACACTCATTTTAATTAATTTAGTAGTTTTCCGTATATATAATATTTGGTTTATATTAGAATAACTCCAGTCTTAACCATTGACCTAACCTGAAACATTTAAAAATCCCCAAAACGTCTACGAATTTCGTTTTTGTATAAAAAAACGATAACTTTTTACTACTTTATAAAAGTAACGAATAGTTATTTGTTGCTATATGAACTTACCTTAACTGGTTATCATCGATTCGATGTTTTATGAAAAAACATCGATACATCGAGTATATCGATAGCTTTCCAAAACATCGGATCGATTCGATGTATCGCATTGTAAACATCGATGTTTTCGATGCATCGATGTATATCGAATATCCCTAGCAAGAGCTCACTTCGCTGGCAGAATTCGTAAGCTACGTTTCGATAGTACAGTTCGGAGAAAAGTGTGATTAGCGCGGTTGTGCAATAATAACGCTGTAAAAAGCGTGAAGGGATGTTCTAATTTCATAGTAAATATTTGCAAAAAACCCAAAAATTTACTTATGAAAGTAGAAATATCTACCACAAAAAAGCTTTAATATTTGATTTATATTATTACTATACCTACTTATTAGACCATCTCCAAAGGCGATTTCCCCAAAATTTTATGTATAAACCCGAATTTTTACATTATTATCTACTACATATTATTAAGAATAACAATTTTAGAAAGCTTAACAGGTAGGTATGTCATTAACTATTATTACGAACAGATAGGAAAAATTGTTGGCCATTGTTAAATTTAGAAAGTCGTTTAACAATCCTTATCATATTGTACGCTTTATCTACAAAATCTACCTGACTTCCAATTTATATACAAATAAACCTTAATGACGAATATTATGAAGGGACCACTTAAAAGACATTAATTAAAAGAAAAGGTGAAAGTTTATGTTTCTTGGAATCTATTTATTATTTACATTACATAAAATAATAAAGGGTAACATTTATAGAATTCCCCGTATGGTTTTTGAAGCAATAAATAATTATGTCTCTACAAAAAAACCCAATTTTCTTAGAAAAATCTAATGGTTTTTATTTCCTTATTCATCTAATGAACACATTAATGTTATTTTGTTCTGTAAACTCGATTTTATATAGCACAACCTTTAAACATGTGGCACAATTTATGATTTATAAATCCAAATTCAAAATATTGTGTTACCCTCGTACGTATTAGCAACCTCACAACCTTTAAGAGCGCGCTCCTAAATTAGACAGCTCAAAACAGTTGGCACCCCTGACTTGCAACAAAATTTAGGTCATTTTGTAAACAACAAATCTAAAGAACGCAGTAAAATTCAGTGTTGAAATTTTAACACAATATAACTTGGACCTTAGTCTTGGGGATCAGGTATTTTGGTTAAGTTTTATATTGTTTTAAAAAAGATATTAGCCATTATCTGATGGTATGTTTTTGACAGTTTTGACAATTTGTGGTCACCAATTTGAACGCCAAGATCTGATCCCCAAAAGAAAGCCTAGAGAATTCGATTCTGAAAATATGAAATCTCAAACCATTGTATTTTTTGAGATTTGTTGCATACAAAATTTTGGAAACGAACATTAGTTCAGACGTTCCACCGTCTTGATGGATGGCGCTGTATGGAACTTCAATGACAGATGATGACGGTTTTGTGTCCATAAAAATATGTTTATTTATTATTGTTTATAGCATAGCTTGTCAGTATTTGTAAGTGGTTATAATAAAATAATCTTCATGCTGAAAAAGTAAATTTGTGCTTCGTAAATGCTCTTTATATTTACTCCACATGTGCTCCATCACAAGTAACGTGTTTAGTGCCTATAGGTGTGAAATAAACCACAAATATTTTTAGCTACTGCTAGTGATCCCACAAAAAAGTGCCCTATATTTATTGATCCCCATATCGGGGCCTTTTGGTTCCTCCGGGGACCTGTACACAACCATAGACTTCATCAGCATACATACATCGGCCACCCGAGTTAGTGAGAAAAACTACATTGGTAATAGTAATAAATGCATTCTACTAATTTACCAAAATAGACATTTCGTATTCTATTCTATACTGTTGTAATCTTTTATTTTCGAAACACAGGAATAAAAATGTTATATATTTTTGATCTTCAATTTTTCCAGGTGATGTATCGAAATGTTATTATAAATACTTTTTGCAGTTTTCCTCTAGTTTGTAATGAACGGACATGTCTGTTTTTCCATTGACTCTTCTTAATCCTAATTATTCAAGTAAATTA
Source organism: Lochmaea crataegi (assembly GCA_947563755.1). Lineage (NCBI taxonomy): Eukaryota > Metazoa > Arthropoda > Insecta > Coleoptera > Chrysomelidae > Lochmaea > Lochmaea crataegi. Next base: position 113,721,057 of record OX387422.1, read on the forward strand.
TACCAAAAATGTCTTCTTTTATTGAAAACAAAAACAAATTATTTAGGCAATCTTTTTGTTTAATTGTAGTATTACAAATTTGAAGTACAGAGTAAGTAGGCAGTTTTTATATTAATTATAATACAGAAAGAAATGCTAATTAATTAGGTAAACTATAAAAATGTTTATTATAGCAATAAACAGACATGTCTGCTTTTTCAATGATCTTTATTAATTATTCAAAAAAAATCACAGCAAAAATAGGTGTATGTATGTTTTTGTTGAAAAGAAACAAATCAAAAATATTCTATAAAAATAAATAAAATTATTATTACATTATGTTTAATGTATTTGTCTTCATATTTATTAGTACATAGCAACTGAAGTTCATCTTCCATTTTTCTCTACCATTTCTCCTCAGAACAAAAAGAAAATTAAAAGTTTATAAAATTATCCATTTTTTACGATTCTACACTCACAAAGGGGTGGTGACACCCATCGACATACTGAAGTCTTGATCCATATAGTTATAAAGACTAGAAAATAAACAATTTAATTCTAAATACTCTAAATAAATATTTTTACTAACAAAATTATTTCAAACTCATTTCAGCAAAAGTTTTAAACAATCCATTTTATCAGAACTGTAAATGAAATAAAAAATTAGATGTTTCTTCTAAATAGGTTTTGACATTTTTTTACTTACTGAATGGTTATAGCGAACACTGCTAGGTATATGGAATATTATTTGGACCTGTGCTGGCAGTTACATCAGGCTTCATTTTAAAATGTCTTGTTAGTGTTTTTACTTACGCATTAGTATCGGCATCCATATCTTTGCCCTAATTATCTGGATTCTGTCTTGCCAGACTTCTTTTTCTCATATTCTGATATTGCTTGCTTGATATAAGGGAGGTCAATGTATTTCTGTCCTTTTCCTATTTGATTTCTGATTATTTCAGGAGCTATACATTCTGTATAGAATTGCTTCAGTTTCAGACGCATTTTTTCGGCCCATATTTTTCTATCTATCTCAATTTCCTGTATATATAGATCTATATTATCGCAGATATACACAACAAAGTAACATCTGCTACTATTAGCACAACACAACCCCGTTGTGTTGTGATTATTAGTAATTTTGGTGTATTCTTTGGTTATATTCTGGTTATATTCAATTGCCCGCCGATTGCCCCTGGATCTAAAAACACACGCTACCCCTACCCAGTCGAATTTGTTCGTTTTTTACACAATAAAACGTAAATGTTTAGAATTTACATAGTTGCCACAACTATAAAAATAATGTTGAATTTACTTACCTAGTTATTGTAACGAGAATATAATAATGAAAAACCTACAATTATCTGAAATGAAACAATAACAAAATATAAGCACATACTTACCTGATATATTTCTATTTTGGAAACCCAAAAATTAATCACAATTTGCCTTATGACTAATACACTCTAGGTACGAAGTCGAATATCGAATTTTGAAAACATAAGAAACCTAACATACAGGTCAAATGGTCACTATATAGATATTGCAAGTTCCTAAAAATACACCTAATATCTTTTATGACGTGCATAGATTTTCTTGTTAAAAAAAAATTTCTCCTTGTTTGAGGATTATCGTATAACATGGCAACATCGGTTGTGAATGCAGCATTCTGTATTTTACGATTTTACTTGGCTCTTTTGGATTTTAAAGCTTCGATGCCAAATGTAAAAATTATCCCTAGAAATCCTTAGATACAATTTAATAATCCTCTCCATTACGACGATAAAAAGAGATGAGGATGGTTATCTAGTTTTTAGCTTGCCATAGGTAATAATAATTGTTGAATAAAATTAATGAATGAGGTAGGTAACATTACATTTTAAAAAATTTCGAAGCATAAATGTTTTGTAGGTAACTTTGTCTTGTCAATATACCTACCTAGTCGAAATTACCATGCAAATTAATTGATTATATAAGCATTTAAAACAATGAAAGACAATAAGAACCCAAATAATAATTATTAAAGGATGACGTAGTAATAGTGTTAGTTGTTGATTAGAAAAATATTGTAAAACAAAGGAAGACTAAAAAATTAATTTCGTCTACCTACTCTAGAAATGGCAATAGCGCTTCTTCGTCATAGACTTGGTAGAGTTTAAATATCTGAGTTTTATTTATTTTTCCCTTCAATCTCTTTCCTTATCTTATCAGTATAGGTACTAGTTATGTGGCTTCAAATATTTTTGAAATGAGGGTAGGTCCGTAAAATGGGTAAAAAAACTGAAGTTTCTAAAATGTTTTAGCGAAAAGCTCGGTCAAATTCAGTTCCTTTTTGTATAAATATATTTTAAAATAAGTAATCTTTTAAAAACGAAAAGATGTTTAGAATTAAAAATAACTTTCAAATAGGTATTCAATATTGTTTATTTAGATCAAAAAAATAATTTTTTCGATATTTTCTGTGAAATAAAAAATTTTTTGATGTAAAACAATTTGTTAAATATTTGGAAGTTATTTTTAATTCTAAACATTTTTTCTTTATAATTTTTGAAATTGTCCAAAATAAATGTTCCTACCTACCTACTTGAGACTCTTGAGCAAAAATCACATCTAATTTAAATTTTGATATCTAATGTATATATTATACCTAGTTTATTTCGTATTCAATAAATTATTTAAAAAAAATGAAAAATGGTCCGTAATAATTAATAATGGGTCGTAAGTTATGTTGTATATATTATATCTATAGGTAACCTATCACGTGAAAATATTCACAAGATTAGCTTTTTGCAGTGTTTTTTCATTCAGATAGTTCCAATGGATTTTTGTTAGGTCAGCTTGGTTTGCTTTGTATTTTATCATTAGGTACCTTATACTTACCTACTTCTCAATAAATGGAAATTATAAATCTCGAAATACCTATAAAACTTGAAAATATAGAGAAACGACGATAATGATTGGAATATTATTTTAATTTCAAAATTAACCTATAAAAGTACAGAAAAAAATTAAAGAAGTAACGAGAATACCTATAGGTAAAATAAACATACTAGCTGTTGAGTAAAAATAGCAAATAAATGAAATCATAATTTACCTATTGCGATTGAAAATAAAAATATTTGCTGGCAGAAATTGTGTTTGTTTGAAACCAAAACATCGAAACAGCTGATCCGGAGAAAAGTTTGTTTAAATCGTGAAGGGCTTAGATACAATAAATACAATATTGTACTTTATACCTATACGGTCAAGAGTGGAAAGACAAAAAGAGAGAGAGAAAATAAGTTGCATAAATAAAAGCCGATTCGGTACTACTAGCGACATCTATCGTAAATATTTTGAACCAAAAAATTACTAGATAAGTAACAAGTTTTGTGTAAGTTTTAAGGTTTATACACCTGCGCGGAGGGCCCTCTTAAAACTTTGCATACGGAATGTACGTCACCTGCTCTGCTCTTCCCGGTAACTGTCAAGTTGTATGGCTTTCTCGCGCATCGTCAACTGCCAAAATTAATTTGCCAGCCTGTACCTTTTTTGATTTTGCAGGTAATAAACTATTGGATACATTTTTCGCCTTTTCAGCGATTTCAGGTGGTGCGTATGAAAAGTCTTCGTCGCTCGACATTTCTTTTAAAAAGTTTTGAGTAACGAGAAAAGATTGAAACTGTCATAAAACACGAATCTCTTGGAAACTGTCAAACATTCTACAGAAAATATTGGGTCTGCCTACTGAGAATTAGCAGTAGAAAAACTCAGGTATAACTTGTGATTTATTAAGTAAAACAAGATATAAAATCGGAAAGTGATGTACTTTCTATTAACATATTCGACTTTGTGACGGCGAGCGTCATCTGTCAATTGTCGAGGTCAGTGCTGACACACACAGAATAATAATAGGAAAATGTTCCATTCATACAAATGAAGTATTGCACATCAACACCTACTTGGTTATTTAAAAATCTAGATTTTCTATTGGTCAATATTTCAGTTTCATAATGAAAACCAGTGTTATAATGAGTATCATCATGGAACTGAAAATTGGCATTTAATTAACAGCTTATAGTATAGAGGCAGAAAAAATCAATTTAACAAACAATTTGATAAACCCCTGTATAAAAATAACATTTGGACTGGTTAACTTAAATAAAAAGTATGGGTTATCAGCAATTATAATCTGAAAAAAAGCGGCAACTTTGTATATTTAATACCCTGCAGTAATCTTTTGATAAAAAATTTGTTTTTTTCGAAAACTTTTTATTTTGTTGTTTGTCTAAACATTTAAGATGTTCTCGTCAAAACGAAACAATAATTTGGCAAATACTGACCGACATTTAATGTACCAACTGACCTAAAATACAACGACCGAGATTTGAATAACATAACTATTTTTAAATTTTATTGAAACTGATTTGAAGTGAATAGCTAAATTGATTTGATAAATACCATTTGTCATAATTAGGTTTATGAAAACTATTATCAAGATTTAAGAATGTATATGAATAGATAACAGAAACGGTGTATTTATTTTTTCCTTCACACATACTTTTTAATAAAATAACTAATTAAATCGACTTTGAATTAAAAATTGAACGAAATGAACCAAATATTTCGGTAAAAATTACATTAATAGGTATAAATTGCGGCTGAAAGCTGTACCTCGCGACTGTAAGATGTCCCCGATCGGTAAAAAATATAAACAAACGATAAAAAATATTCCCCGCCGGCGGAGAAGATCCCACTAGACTACAAGGTGTCCAGAAACTCTCCTGCCAAACTGAAACTACAGTTACTAGAGGTGATTTTAAGTCGATTTAGCTCAAATTACCTTAATCCGAAAATGCTTCCTAAGCCCTTTGAAGAAGACGTCCTCATATCAGTTTTCTTGAAATTATTAAAAAATACCGTTACTTAAAATATTCAAACTTGGTATAATCAATAAACAGTTACAAAGCAGTCGTTCGCTGTAAATAAATTTTTTTCAGATCCATCACAAGCGTGTCAGTCGGGGGGACCAACAGGTATTTTTATTAAAAAAAATTTATTTTCAAGTTTTTTATGTATCCGACACCGAATTTGGAAAATTCAAGATAATTTTCATAAAAAATGTTCTCTTCTTTCAAATCGATATCATGAACCTTTTTCGAGAAAAATAAATTTAAACTTTTTGTGTTTCTTACATAAAATCATGTTGGATTATAAAATTGTATCTGTAATATCAAGTTGACTTTGAAAAATCAACAAAATCTGACAATGTGTCAAATTATTTTGGGAAAAAATCTAGTTTAGTGAACCAACGCGGATTTTGATGAAATTTTTTTTTAATTAATTCGAGGTCGCTGAACACGAAAATGAAAAAAGAAATCGGCGCTCTCTTACCAAAAACGAGTTATGAATTTTTGAAGATGGGGTCAGATCAGCACTGCACTGGTTTTAATGTCATATTATAACTGTTTTAAAATGATGCATTAAACTTGTACACAATATTAAATACACTATAATTACTTTTTAAGATATTCCTCTCACACACACATTTAATAAACACTGATATTGACATTCATTTCTTGTAAATTCTTTTTTTAATTCCACAATTATTATATATTTTGACATTTTCATGTAACATGATTGACATATAAGTTTTGGTCTGTTTCTTCTTAGTCGTACAACTTGTACCTAATAGCATATTCAGCCATTAGAGATATTTAGCCACTTGAATTAGTTGCTGAATATTTTCGATTCCATGATCGTGACCATTCCGTGACATAGAAGATATAAACAAGATGAACTTCATGAACATACACATATTTTTCCGATTAGCGCCGTATTACAGCTGAAACATTTTTTTTTCAAATTTTAAGAGATGTTGATTTTAGAAAGATGGTTAGTTTTGAGATAAGTTTGGTTGATATTTATCATTTATTTGAAGGATAATGAACCATTCAATTTGATCATTGAGGATGCTGAACACTTTTTTTTCTCTGAATTGCACTCATCAATTAATTCTTTAAAAAAATTATCTCCTCAGTTGTTCGGCCTCTATAAACACTGCTGACCACGAAAATAGTTGCTGCAGGTGTAATTCCAAATCAAATTTTGAACATACTCCTAATATTATAAGACTTTGGTTATCAAAAGCTGTTTCCCCTTTTTAGAAAATTGAAAATTCTACTAATATCGCTTCCCGACAAACTAACACAGATCAAAGTGAAATCGCAATCGCTTCTTATCAGCTTGATACATTTATTAGATTGGATTTCCGTTTGAAATAATGAGGTAGATTGATTATCGCGAGCAAAGCGAGCGCGCCGCTTCGACGTTTCGCAATTCGCGCGCGAATTGCGAAACGTCGATCCGGCGCGCCTTTTTCACAGTATGTTGATAGCTGTTCATTCAATTTTTTCATAACTGATTTCAGTTAAACGGAAGTTGAGATAAATTTCTAATTCAGAGATAAGATTGGATTTCCGTTTGAAATAATGAAGTAGATTGATTATCGCGTGTGAAGCGAGCGCGCCGGATCGACGTTTCGCAATTCGCGCGCGCGAATTGCGAAACGTCGATCCGGCGCGCCTTTTTCACAGTATGTTGATAGCTGTTCATTTAATTTTTCCATAACTGATTTCAGTTGAACGGAAGTTGAACCAAATATAGCGCCAGCTATCGGAAAAATAGGTGTATGTTCATGATGTTCATCTTGTTTATATCTTTTATGTCACAATGATGAAATCAAAAATATTCAGCAACTAATTCAAGTGGCTAAATATCTCTAATGGCTGAATATGCTATTAGGTACAAGTTGTACGACTAAGAAGAAACAGACCAAAACTTATATGTCAGTCATGTTACATGAAAATGTCAAAATATATAATAATTGTGGAATTAAAAAAATAATTTACAAGAAATGAATGTCAATATCAGTTTTTATTAAATGTGTGTGTGAGAGGAATATCTTAAAAAGTAATTATAGTGTATTTAATATTGTGTACAAGTTTAATGCATCATTTTAAAACAGTTATAATATGACATTAAAACCAGTGCAGTGCTGATCTATTTTTCGAATGAAGAATATGATGATATGCATTCAGTTTATGGGGAAGTACAATGTAACGCTCGTGCTGCAGAGCGAAGATATGCGGAAAAATTTCCAAACAGAAGGCATCCTGCTCGCGCAACATTTGTAGCCGTACACCAAAGATTAAGAGAAAGTGGCTCAGTAGTACCTAAAAATACTGAAACTGGTAGACGACCTGATGTGACAATGGAATACGAAGACGATATTTTGATTGAAATCGAAAATAATCCTGAGGTTAGCACCAGAAGACTCGCTGCTATGCATCCTGGCATTTCCAAGTCTTCCATATGGAATATTATTCATAAAGAAAACCTTCATCCTTTACATTTTCAAAAAGTTCATGCCATGGTAGATGGTAATTTCCCTGCCTGTATAGATTTTTCAAACTGGTTGCGGAACAAAAAACATCAGGATCCTAATTTCTTTTCCAATATTTTATTTTGCGATGAATCTACCTTTACCAGAGACGGAATTTTTAATTTACATAATGCACATCATTATGCCTACATTGGTGATAATCCTCATGCAACAGTAGAGAAAATGCACCAGCAAAGATTTAGTATATGTATATATGTTTGGATAGGTGTAATCGGTAAACAGCTTCTGGGACCCGTAGAGGTTCCTAGCCGTTTAGCAGGACAAGAATATGTTAATTTCCTACAAAATGTTTTACCTGATTTAATAGATGAGGTTCCCCTGATGATTCGAAATAATTTATGGTTCATGCACGACGGCTGCCCAGCTCATTTCAGTAGAGAGGTTCGTCAATATCTCGACAATAACTATCACGATAAATGGATTGGAAGCGGTGGTCCAGTTAATTGGCCTCCTAGATCTCCAGATTTAAACCCCTGTGATTTTTGTATTTGGGGTTATTTAAAATCATTAGTCTATGCTGTTCCAATAGGAACCCGTAATCAGCTGTGGCAAAGAATTCAAAACTCTTGTAATGAAATTAGAAATAATGCAGGAATTTTTGCAAAAATTAGACGATCTTTAGAGAAAAGAATAAATTTGTGTATTGAGACAAACGGTCGTCATGTAGAGCATCTGTTGTAAAATTAATTCTCTTATTTCTGTTGGTAATTATCTCTAACTTTGTTTTTTTTAATGTTGATTGTTGTTTTATACCCTCACGAAATAAAATTAATTTAAAATTTCCAAAACAATGTAAGCAACTTAATACTTACGACTTTTGTTACCAGTATCTTTACAATTTGTTGATTTTCCAAAGCCAACTTGATATTACAGATACAATTTTATAATCCAACATGATTTTATGTAAGAAACACAAAAAGTTTAAATTTATTTTTCTCTAAAACGGTTCATGATATCGATTTGAAAGAAGAGAACATTTTTTATGAAAATCATCTTGAATTTTCCAAATTCGGTGTCGGATACAATAAAAACTTGAAAATAATTTTTTTTTAAATAAAAATACCTGTTGGCCCCCCGACTGACACGCTTGTGATGGATCTGAAAAATATTTATTTACAGCGAACGAATGGTTTGTAACTGTTTATTGATTATACCAAGTTTGAATATTTTAAGTAACGGTATTTTTTAATAATTTCAAGAAAACTGATATGAGGACGTCTTCTTCAAAGGGCTGAAGCTCCCTTAGGAAGCATTTTCGGATAAAGGCAATTTGAGCTAAATCGACATAAAATCACCTCTAGTAACTGTAGTTTCCGTTTGGCAGGAGAGTTTCTGGACACCCGTATACAGGTGAATGTGGATGCACTTGAAGAAGTTTGTCTTTACTGTCAATGTGCAGTATTATACAGTAAGCCAGGTACTTTCCCACAACATGACGGTACTATGTGGATCCGTGCGGAAGTAGTTAATAGTATCTTTACTCCTGCAGGAATCAAGTTATTAAAGTACGACCAGAAATTTAAGGTCATAAATCACCATCAACTACTTGAGTTATCAGCAGGCGATTGATTCTACGCAGAGTTGTACCTGCCCTAGCCATTAAATTTTGTTTTAGAGGTGGGTATAATGATATTGGGTTTAGATAATTATTAAGAAAAATGGCTTGAATATAATTGAGAATTGTTTATGTATAAAGTGCTTCTCAAAAGTCCCCCCCTCCCTCTTTTCTTTTGAATGATGATACTTAGACTGATGAAATTTTGAGGGTGAAAATGAACTATCGTAAGCTTCTCTACTAGTGGTAACAGGTGACGTAATAGGCTTCGGTGACGTCACCAGGCAACTGAAACCAATAATATTAAATGGGACCTTATGGCAAGTGACACCTCGTTTGAAAGGTATTTAGAATACAATGTTACAATGTTTTGAAGGTTAAAATAAATAAACACTAAAATTTGAGTTTCGCTTTTAATTAATAAATATTTGAGAACAAGTTCTTTTAATAATTCTTCAAAATGTACTCCATCTACTTCCTGCCAATTAAACATCCTATTGTTAAACTCTTATCGTACTGGATAAAATGTGTCAGGGGATATTGCCCTACATTCTTCAACAATTCGTTGTTTTAAAACGTCAATACTGTCAGGAGCGTAAACTTTAGATTTAAGGTATCCCCTCATAAAAAAATCTAAAGGTGCTAGATCCAGTAACCCAGCTGGCCATTCTATTGGACCGGGTCGTCCAATCCATCTACCAAGATATTTCTCATCTAGATAACGTCTTACTGCAAAGTAATAGTGTGCACCATCTTGTTGGAACGTTATTTCCAAGTTACCAAATTCATCTGGATTATCTTCCAGAATTTGAAGAATTAACGGTTCAACTGCGTTTTCTAACATCTCAAGATATACTTCACCGGTTAAATTAGAGTTCAAAAAAAGAGGCACGACTACTTTTCTTTGGACATTTTTTTGCAGAAGTATTATTTCTTCGAACTACTGACTTAAGCTGATATTATGTTCCATTGGATGAAACATACAGTGATAAGGAGGAAGTCTGAGCACCGCACGTCCTAAGATTTCAGCCAATGAATCACAAAAATATTTCTTCTATTTTCGGTTCCTGCGTGAATTATCGTAATGCGTATTCTTTTATTAGACGGCACAATGCAGATGAGTCTACCCAACTTTTGTTTGGAATATCGTGTGTATCGAACCAAGTTTCATCCAAATACTCTACTGTTCTACCATATTCTCTAAACTCGTTTATTGCCAATAAATATTCAAATCTCCACTTCTTAAGGCGCACAGATTCCATTATGATTTTTCTGCTACTTGTGAGTTTTTTTTTAACTTAAATCCGTTTTGTAGAAGAGACTTCCTTAAAATCTCTTTGCAACACTAGATACCAGTTTCATTCTTTTTAAGCCGTTGCATTAAATGCCAAAGTATTTCATGAGATATTTTAATTCGAACCTGGATATCTTTTAAGGTACACACACTTTTATTGCTTATCTATATTTCGAACAATAGGTCGTCGGCTTATATTGACTTACGACCTTCTTAGATCTCTGGTCGTACGTCACATATGGCGTTCGTGACCGGTACAATGAATAATAATTCTCAATTCAAAACCAAAATGGCAATAACAGTGAAGACCAAGTATTTACAGAAATAATATTGGAAAAATATTGAAAAACAACATAATTAACCTATTTTTTTGGAAAATTGCTTGCAAAATGGAGGAAGGATAATTTTTAGATAACGTGGAAAACATAGCCTATACTTCATTCCAAGATATTTCGTTTTGACTTTTGCCAACATGATTGATTCAAGAACAAAACCCAAAGCTGGTAGTAGTTAATCCGATAACAATAGCATAGTCTCGTTCTCGTTTCTTCGAAATGCGAAAAGATAATGCCTAATAGTATGATTATCTTACAACTGAAATGTTTGGCTGGTAAAATAATATTTGAGACTATTTTTTCAATTTATTTAATTATTCTATTATTTATTTGTGCTTCGGAAGATATATTTCTGGATTTTTGTTTTTCAATTTAAAAGTATTTTCAACGATAAATGGCTTACCATCTTATCTATAAATATTTTAATCTGATTGTGTAAATATAAAAAGAGCTTTCAATGCTTGTTTTCCTTTGTCTGGCCTCTACTGCACCTACCTACTTTATTTCCAATGCCCTTTTTATATTCACGTAATGGGATTGAAATATTTATACATATAATGGAAAATGGGGATTCCGGGATAATTATTTTGAATGTCGAAATGTGTTTGAATCATTTGAAACATCGAGGTTATAGTATAACCGATGCAGCAAAAGAAACATGTAAGTTGACCAAAACCCCAATATCCACAGTAAAAGACATTATCAATAAGCCAATACATAAACGAAAAAAACGAAGTGACGCTAATAAAACCAAATGTGTTGACCAAATTCAAAAAATTTAATCCGAAGAACGATATATATGTCCTATACCTACCAAGAACAAATGATACCAGCCCTAGATTATATAATAGAGCGGTTAATTAAGACGAAACGGGGATTTTTTTTTATTTACTGCCAGCTTTTTTGTTTTATTTAAAGTCAGAGTTCATGTACTATTTCAATTTCATATCAGTTATTATTTAAGAAATGTATCTTTGATACCTTCCACTGTTTTGCAGATACCCTGTATAGTACAAAATGTTTTTAAAATGTGGCCATTATTAAACTACTTACATCTTTTCTATTTGAAACATTTTTTGATAACATCTGCCAATTAGATGAAATAAATCAAAGCGTATACGGCGGGCCACCCTGTATGTTTCAACAGTTTAATTTGTTTAATTTCAATTAATGAATAAAAGACGTTGAGTTTGTTTTCAAAAAATTTGTTGATTTTTTTTACAAAATACATTTAACTTATATTTTAGTATCTAAATTTTATCGACTATGGATCTGTTACTGATCACTGTACAATGAGGAATTTATAAACTTTTATTATTAAATCCTAAGGCCAGATGCCGAGTAAACGAAATATTGTGAAATGATCTTTACCTATGTCTTGAAAAGTACTGGTAAAAGAAAGACTGGATACTATTCAGAAAATATTAGAAACGACATAGTTAATCTGTGTTTTTTGAAAAGTACTTTTGAAAGAAAGGTTGGAAAGTATTTAGAAAATATGAGGAACGACATAGCTTTTTTTATGTACATATTTTGCAAAGTACTCGTAAAAGAAAGAATGAATGATATTTAGAAAACATAAGAAACGAGATAGCTTACCTATATCTTTTGAAAAGTACTTGTGAAAGAAAGGCTGGATACCATTTAAGAAATATTAGAAACGACATGCTTACCTATGTCTTTTGAAAGAAATGTACAGTGGATCCAAACTCAGTGTATCGACAATAAAATAAAGCAATGTTGTCAGATATATTTCCTACAATTTGTTAGACTCACTATACAAATGTTCTCCTTACTTCAGTAAACTGTTAGTTTGTGATGTTCTTAGAAAGCTAGTTTGGAAATATTTTAAAAAATATACATAATATAAATGTATTAGTAAGCAATAAAATAAGTCGCTTAAAATTGCTGGAAAAAGAATAATTAATTAAAAACAACTTTTTGTATGTTACTATATTTAAGAAAATTTTGAATAGCTGGCAACGTAGCAGCCTCGCATTGAAAAGCTAATACATCCAGTCCAGTATTTGGCATAATATAACGAAGTATCCGGACAGTTTTAACTCGGCCAACAGGGGCATAAATAATATTATCAGTTTACCGAACATCTGGCCTGACCTGGGTTAGAACATCCAGGGGTGTGTGTGAATTGTGTTGTAGAGAAATATTATCAATATATTTGAGTGGGTTTAGTTCTTAGTTGTAGAAAAGAGTAGTTAATCCAGAGTATAGTCGATAGTCGAAATTCTGTAAAGTGACGTCATCGGTTATCTACCGATTTAAAGTGAACTCCATGAGCGTATCATAGTTTAAGGGTGCGAACACTGAAATATCTGGAATTTCAATTTTTAACATTTGAAATAATAACTTATCACAAGTTGTTCATAAGTAAGTTAAAACAAAATAAAAAAATGTTTAAAAGTCAATTCCAACTTACTACTACTAAAACTAAAATTGAGGTAACATTTTCGTTATTTGCTAACCGGCATTATCATTACGTAAAAGAAAGTTGTTTGTCAAGACCAAAATAAATTACCGATAAGTATAGGTATGTTGCGAGGTCACTTGTAAAATGTCTGACTAACTGGAAGCGGTATCACTCCCTGACGACTCCTCAGAATCATCGCTTTCTCCTCCTATATCGATAATGAGTGGTTCCGTCATTACTTCTACACGTATGTCTAAATCCCAAAACTTTATTTCTTCTTTTAATACGTGTTGAATACATTTACGCCAACTCTCAGCAGTAACGGTATGCAGCGCCTCGTCAAACAGTTTCTCAACGTCAGCCATTTTGAATGTACTGTTTTTTCTCGCAACATAATTTTTCACTTGGGCCCAAACCAGCTCGATGGGGTTTGACTCACAGTGGTAGGGAGGAAGTCTAACAACTGAGACGTTGAAATCTTTCGCCATTTCATCGACAACGTACTTAATATAACTGCTTTTATGTTTCCGTACGAGAGATAATAATTCAACTTTTAGCATTGCCTCGTTGTGCGGAATGCTTTTACTCTCTAACCAATCAATTATAACCCTCTTGCGGCTAGCTGAAGTAGGTATTTGCTCCAGTCGACGAGAGTGGTATGAAGCATTATCCATAACTATCACTGAACCAGGAGTTACCTTTGTTAAAATTGATCTAAACCATGTTTCAAACCGGTTACCATCCATCTCTTCATGGTAATCGACAGTTTTTTTGGACTGAAAACTTAGTAATCCACCTTCTACAAATCCTTCCTCGCTGCCAATGTGAGTGATAATCAGTCGACGTCCTTTCCCAGAGGGAGCTTTTAAACCGGAAGAGAAACCCTCCATAAAGGCTTGTCGATTGCTTCGTATATTCATGTCTTGCCACACTTTTGACACAGTGTGGCCTTCATTTAACCATGTTTCGTCAAGATAATATATGTGCCGTCCTTCGTTACGAAACTGTCGTATCTGTTTTAAATAATTTCTCCTCCATTCCACAATGTCATTTCGTTCAATTAAGGCACTGTTTCTACTTCTTGTTTGGTAACGAAAATTCATTAATTTTAAAGTTCGTCTCAAAACTTTATCACTGATGTTTGGTAAAGTATCATCAGCTTCTATTACCTTGCTCAATTTAGCTACCGAGGGGATTTCATTCCTAAAATAAAAAGAATGTATTTCCCTACGTATAGCATTCCGTGTTTGGTCGTCCAAAACAATTTTCTTTCTTCCCCTACTTTCCGGTTTACAGTTTTCACCTCGTTCTCTTGTCAAAGATCCGTCCCGCGATTTCTTTAGAATATTGTATATAGTACTCTCAGAAACTTTAGTTAAATAACTGCACTTAATCACAGCGTCACTAACACCCAACTGTTTGTCCATGGCACGCAGTCCTTCGTACACATTTAATATGAGGACTTTTTCTTCCCGAATTAAATTGTTACGACGCCGTTTTTTATCGCCAACACCGCTACACTCCGCCATTATTGTCACTAAATATACCGATATAAATATTACAATAAATACCAATAATAACCGATTTATCACACAAAACCACAACACAAATACTGATGTTACGTTCATGAAGAGAATAAACACCTCACATAACTGTTTACTATCACTGTCTCATTCGCGTAGCTCGATCTATCTATCTCGTTCTCAAAGCCGGAACATTGAAGCGACTCTCCAACATTGTCAAATCGGCGAGTTTTTCACAACAAACTTTGCGTTCAAGAAATATACATAAACACTTTATTTCACATTTCAAGTAAACTAATTATTATTAGTCTGCTTGAAATTTGAAATAAATATATTAAATTGGTATTGACTTAATTACATTGCATCTTTTGTACCTGAAATATTGACACAATGGATTTGAAGTGTATTTATAAAATACAGCATTTCTCTCTAGAATACATATGGCAACTGCGCTTTAACCAAAGTGTTGATTAGATAGCTCTGACTCACTTTACAGAATTTCGACTATCGAGTATAGTAGAGTATTAATCATATAATATATATTATTTGTTGGTTTAGTAAGGTTAGATGATTAAGTGGCGTGAGTGAATTGTTATTAATATAATATTTATTTGTTCGTAGACATTAGGGTAAGTTTTACAAATATAATTTGTTAGTAATTAATTAGAATGGCATTTTGGAGACCATTTTTCCTGGTAAGAATAGCTCATACCTCCCCTTGGTTCTTGCTGGTCAGACAATTTTTTCAGATTGTCGGGCTAAATGAGCATTATTTTCAGAAAATTATATTACAAATTTTATGAGTTTTGTATGCAGGTTAATTTTAATAATAATATTAATTTGAATGAAAAACATTATTTCAAAGTATTCGAATTTATAAACAATTTATATGCACGCCATTGGGCGGCACTTGCCTTCAAAGGGATTAAAAATATGGGTCATTACATTAAGCCTAGAAGAACTATACCTGTCAAGTCAATTCAACTTAATTTCAAAGAAAATGGGATATTTTATATTAAAGAAATTTTTGTTGGAATTAGGCTGTAATTTAACAAGCCCGTGTTGTCATTTGGTAGTAATGTACAACTTGTTCGTCCTTTTTTTGCGTAGACAGATACTTTTCGTAACCTTAAGCAAATAACGAAATTATTCTATAAATTCAATACTTCTTAAAATAAAATTGCTAAAATTATAGATAAAATAATATGAAAATAGTGAACAATAATAATACGATACACTATAAATATTATAAAAAAGATAATCAGAGGCGTAAATAAGGTAAAGAAAAAAATAAATTGAAATTGCTAGAGCTGGACATTGCAACACAGTATCTCGATGAATATAAAGTAGATCCAGATCAACATTTCGAATGCAATGCTCATGAAATTCAAAATTATTCATATAGAGGTCGGTATTTTTCACCATGAATTTCAAAAAAAGTGTAATAACAAAACAAATGTTTCAGAAAAAATCTCAAATATCATCATTTTTGTTTTGAGACGAATATTCTTTAAATGACATTTTTTAAACTACTTTTCAGTTGTTTATACCTGTGTATATATCGAGTTAATTTACAAGTAAATAAAAAGGTGAGATTATCTTACATAAGCACGAGTTAAAACTAAATTAAACTAAAACGACTTAAGGACAATCTAATTCTCCTCGTTAGCATAATTCTCAGCTGTTTAACAAGATCTTGGCCCTAATTTGTGCAAATCAAAATTAGATAA
Organism: Lochmaea crataegi; assembly: GCA_947563755.1. Taxonomy (NCBI): domain Eukaryota; kingdom Metazoa; phylum Arthropoda; class Insecta; order Coleoptera; family Chrysomelidae; genus Lochmaea; species Lochmaea crataegi. The sequence goes on from OX387422.1 coordinate 113,737,345, forward strand.
AACTTAAGTACGGTGAACGAAAGAGGGTGAAAGTTATCCAAGTCGAACAAAAAAATTCATCTTCAGATGCTTACAGCTAATCTATCTAATAAATAAAAAAGCAAAACCAACTTCAATAATTAAAATTGATAAAAATGCGAAAAAATAAATGTTTCATGCAACAATTTAATACTTATTTGTTGCTAAGTTTAATGTAGTTGTTTGACTGATTGATTGATTAGCTAGGTAAGAGTTAGTTTATTAAGGTTTTCCAGGGTTGAGAGTTTTTGTAGGCAGTCTCAGACCAGTCTAGATCTGATCTGGAGACGTGCTAAAGATTTCGGTGCTGCCTGACTATCTGAGAGCATAAGGATCTTTTGGCATCTATAGCGTAGATTTCAACCTGGAATACGGATGCAAGCTTTCCAAAGATGCATAGACATTGGACCTGGGTCTAGCACCATGGACTCCAGCTCCTGTTCCTATGTGAGTTTTAGATCCGTCTGTGTACCACACCAACGTTCCTTCCTGACTGCATGCTTCCAGCCCATCCCAGTTTAGCTGGATATTATAAGGTTGATTGTCTTTAATTGTGGCCAACATGTTATCACTTCTCATTTCGAGAAGCGAGTTTGAGATAACATCTGTGATCCTGGAATGACTATGGGTGTGGTTAGGTTAAGCGAGAACAATATAGTCTCCTTACTATGGATTCCAGGACACACTGGAATAGAAGGAAATGAAATAGCAGATGAACTAGCAACTGAAACACCTTTTTGGGGGCCGGAACCCTTTTGCGCTATCAGCTCCAATGTAATATTGGAAAAAATAGGCAAATCCGAAAAAAAGAGAAGATCTCACCATTGGAAAGATCTAGTACGACTTCAATGAAAGATTCTTCTGGGTGATTACAACCTGTTGAATGCATAAGTCAAAGTAAAACTGGGATCCTCTAGCGGGACATTTTCGCCTGAATGGGCATCTGAAAAAGCTCAAAATAGTCGAGGAAGAAGAATGTAGATTCTGTGGCATTGAAGGAGAAACCGCCATCCACATTCTTGCGATCTGCACAGCAATTCAGAATCCTTGGGCGCAACACCTGTGAGATTACTGGATACTCATTTACCTGAGTTAAAGCCTGCAGATATCCTAAAATTCCTCCGGGAAATAGGACTAAAGGAGCTACTAGTGTCTGAGACTTTCCTCGGGAACTGAGTAGAAGTAAGGGGGCACAATAGATCTTACATGGAGTATATCTTATAATTTTATTCTAAACTGTATTCTTATGTGAATGCTTTATTGTATTTAATGACGCAATCTAGTTTTTTGCAGAATTTTGTTCCATTACCTGTGAAATCAGCATAAGAGCGTACTAGTGAACTTAGAATTCAGTTTCCTGTTAGCAGTGGACATCCCAGAAAAGGAGAGGAATGGATGCCGGTGTCACCTCCTCCAGAGAAAAAAGCTGAAATTTTACCAATCACACCTGTTATTGTTTCTAATGCTACCACTACCACCTCTGTAATTAGCAATACTAGGAACATTCCTTTACCAATAGAACAAGCTCCTGTTTTGACGAAACTGGTTTCGGCTCCTGTTACAGAGCCTGCTCAAGCTCCATCTTTACCTATTATGCCACCACCAGATCCTCCAACAGTACCAGCTCCACCTAATGCACCGCCGGAGCCTCGAGTGATTTCAACACCGCTGAATCATGTAATCAATTTGATACAATTTACTACATTTAAGGATAAGTATAAGTGTTAGTTTATTTACTTCATAATATTATTGAATAACCGGTTTAAACTTGATTCTAGCATATCAGTCCTGTCCCGTCACAGTTCCGGTGCCTTAATCTGAATACTACGATATTTCTCAGTATTGCCTGTGGATACAAGTAAGCAAAAACAAAATATAAATTTGAACGATGAACAATAATTGATAGAATGTGTTAAAAAATATAATGTTTTACGATATATGATTTCTCATGACAAATACACGGACACTAACTTTAAAAATAATATTTGGAAATAAATTGGAGAGGAAATCTAGTGTAGCGTACTCTCCTTAGGTATCTTAAAATTTCAATTTCACATTTGGAAAGAGCGGAAAGAATAAGCAAGATTAAATCTATTGACTAACTTTCAAACACCCTGTATGCGTAAACAAATGATAAAAAAACATTAAGATACAAAAAAATTCTGAAAAAGCCCCTCATTTTTCCAATTTTTCATATATAAAAGTCATATAATTGGACATTTACGGTTACGTAGTAGATGGTGAAAATTTTTAAAACGCTACCAATATTACCTATATGTGGGGCAGCACGGGCGTCAATAGCAGAGGGAAGGCTTTGCTTGACTACCTGGGCACCACTAATCTTCAGCTACTCAACCGAGGGACGACGCCGACATTCCGGAATAGGATTCGGACTGAAGTCTTGGATGTGACGCTTGCGTCAAGTACCGTGGTTAGTATGGTAAAGGATTGGCATGTTAGTGATGATCCGTCATTGTTGGATCACAGCTATATATGTTTTAGATACAATGCTGAGGTTTAATCAGTAAAGTATAGGGACCCTAGGACTACCAACTGGGATCGGTATAAGCTGGATCTCACGAGGAGGCTCGATGGATTCCCTAAGAGACTCAGTAATAAAGATGAGATTAATTGGGCCGAAGCGGAGCTGCGCTCGAGTATAGTCTCGTCTTATGAAAAGAACTGCGCGGAAAAAACGAGGAAAGGGCCACAATAGGTGGCCACAAGTGGTGGAACAACTCTCTGGACTCGCTGCGGAAACAAACCCGGCGCCTATTTAATAGGGCTAGGAAGACAGAGTCGGATCTGGACTGGGAACTATACCGCCAGAAACGAAATGAATATAAGAGCGCTGTTAGGCTGGCTCGGAGAGATGCTTGGCGGGCCTTCTGCGAGGATATCGTTTCGGTACCTCAAATGTTAAGGCTACGTCGAATCTTAACGAAGTCTCCTGACAGTGCTCTTGGCTGCCTAGAAATCGCACCGGGTGTTTCACGGAAACTCCGGGGGGATACCTTGCAGCACCTAATAGAGACTGACTTCCCCGGTTGTAAGGCAGTCGCACAGGAGGGTCCTGACATGAGGCGTGTGGAAACAAAACCATGTAAGAGGGACTATATTCTAGCCAAAGAAATAGTTACCTACGAGCGGAGTACTTGGTCTATACGTACGTTTAGCCCCTACAAATCTCCGGGGAAGGACCAAATCTTTCCGGGTCTACTTCAGCAGGGCTGGGAGGCTATTGGTTCCATCTTAGTGCAACGACCACGGACTTGCAGCTAATCCTGCCAAGGCTGAGGAAATTTCTTTCGCCAAGAAGAGAGGTATAAGACCTGATGGTCTGCACCTTGGTGGAGTGCCACTTCCAGTGGTTGAACAAGGGAAATATCTGGGAGTGATCCTGGATACGTCGCTGATATGGAAGGCTCACCTTGATAGTCGCCTGGGCAAGGTGACTAACAAGTACTGGGCCTGTAGGAGAGCTGTTGGTCCGAAGTGGGGACTAACCCCCAAGACGATCTTGTGATTTTATAAAGTGATCATACTGCCGATGCTCACATACGCGGCTCTGGTCTGGTGGCCAAGGGTAACACTGGCCACGGCTAGGTCGCAACTGGCACGCCTCCAAAGGGTGGTCGGTTTGGGGGCAACTGGCTGCATGAAAACTACACCAACTGCTGCGTTGGAGGTGAATCTTGGACTTCGGCCTCTTCACCATGTAATCGAGGCTGAGGCTGGGAGGGCACTCCTACGCTTGATAGTTTGGGATATGTGCGAAACGGGGAAGGGTGCAGGCACGTCAATAAGCTCAGGCTTCTGGGAGATGTCCCTGTTCTGGCTCGAGCGGGTGATGTCTGCCTGCGCAGGTACTCCTTCGTAACCCCCTATAGGGTGAAGATCCGGATTAGAGAATTCTGGGAAAGAGTGGGAAATTCACAGCCTCATGGGATCGTCTGGTACACAGATTGCTCATGCTCCAGCGATGGGGCGGGGGCTGGAATTTACTTCAGCAACCCAAGGACACAAGTGTGTGTTTCATTGGGTAAGGGTGTGTCTGCATATCAGGCTGAGGTATACGCTATCTTGGAATGTGCGCAGATAAACCTAGACAGAGGTTATACGGACCGACCCATAACCATATACACCGACAGTCAGGCGGCAATCAAGGCCCTGAGTGGATACCATCAACTCAGGGCTTGCTGCTGAATGTCGTGACATAGCAAGGCGGAACACAGTGTGGCTAGAATGCCCACTCTGGTTTTGAAGGCGATAAAGGGGCGGACGCGCTGGCTGTGGAAGGGGCGGCTACCCCTTTTAACGGTCCGGGCCCGACCTTGGGCCTCACAAAACAAACAATCCGTAAGGAGACGAGGAACTGGTTGAGATAACAGCACCTCGCTCACTGGAGGGTTCTACAGGGCCTCAGGCAGTCCAAGCTCCCGTTGAGGGGATGGACATCCTAGAGCTGCTCTAGAACTACCAAGGAGCAGGTTAAAAAAGTTATCAGGACTCCTAACAGGGCACTGCTGTCTGAGGAAACACCTCTGTAACCTAGGTTTAGAGGAAAGGGGTTGCGGCATGGCTGACGAAACGTCGGACCATGTTCTCCTCGTATGTCCACATTGGGCTGTGCTACGCAGGCGAATCTTCGGAGTCCCTGTTATGGCCCCTGGGGACATAAGCAGGCATCCACTGAAGAGTATAACTAAGTTTTTCTGGTTTTCCTTGAATACTCAGTTACAATTCCACATTGCGATTAGTTAATATTTTTTTTCTTAGAGTGTTATCTCACCAGGGGAATTTACGAGAGTCCCTTTACACAATGTGATCCGTAGTCAGCTAAGTAGTCATAAGTCGTGAGCTCGATTGAAGCTAATAGTTTTTTATCTTTTCTCTATTAACAGGTGTTTTAGGGCGCCGAAAAGTAGTATAACTAAGAACTTGTATCTACTTCAGGAATCATAAACAAGAAATTTAGTAATAATATTTTAATCAGTTTCGAATGTAGAAGATAATCTTTTACAATAAAATACTATTACTAAAAAACACAAAATTTTAAGTAAGATGTTTGATAGCTAGGGTAGTATGAGATTTACATGGGTATTTAATAGTTTTCCAATCTACTCTAACTAAAAGAACACCCTATATGTAGGCAGTGGTTGTGATATTTAAAAGGAAAAATATCCCAGGTTTCAGATACTAACAGACATCAGCTACCTATCATACAAGGAGTACTTGTTCATAAAACTTAGAGTAAAAAAAACAGTACAATATACCGTGAGATATACAATCCTCAAAAATAATAGAAAATTGAAACGTGCGATACAAAATACACACATAGAGTTTTATTAATCAGTTTTATCTGTATACTTCGTGAGGTCGAAACAAATGCCAAGAATTCTTAGCTAAACCTTTGATGTGCTTCCGAAAAATCGAAAGGAGTATAAATAAAAATTGAAATTGTAGAAGAGATTGAGAACAATATGTAACTATTATTCAAAATGACATTATTTTAGTTAATCCAATTAATTGTCTGAATCGTACATAATACCTACTGTGAATTGTTAAACTGCAAAGTATTTACTTGGGAAATACTTGCCAAAAAAATTTATTATTAATATGGTTTATATGAAGATAACCAGAATAGTGCGGAGAAAATGTACAAATGCACTTGTGAATAAAAATTGTTTATTCCTAGAAATCAAACACAGCCAGTCTTTCTTTATTTTCCTTTAGAAATAAACTAAACAGAAAGGTACCTGTGACCTAGGAGAGAATCATCTGACGACGCTTGAGGGAGATATCATTTTATTTTTCCTCTCCTGCTTACTGTAACCATCTTATGGAAATATTTGAAAATATGACTGGTCGACACCTACCATGTCAGCAATTGTGTTTCCTTTTAACTTCTCTTAGGAGACATAAATCCTAAGGGATTTTTCAAGTTGAAACCAATGATATAAACTAAATGGTATGACTTACCCTACACAAAAAAGGTGCCTTCTAAATAGAAATGTGGTTCTACCACCGCCATTTTCTTAACGTGGCACACCATACAAAATTTCGTAAAAATTACTATTTTAAACTAACGAAACAGCCATCGATTCGCTGATGCACTTCAACATTACAAGTTACTTTTAAGCAACTGTAGACTAGATTCTAACATCACTAGCCAGCAATTCCGATGAAACTTGTCGGGTGTCATCTCCAAGAAAAAAACCTCCTCTTCGGACCCTGGAACTTTCTCGAAAAATCCAAACCAAAACTCTCCTCTCTCTCCACAACTAACGACCTTGTAACATGTCTATCGACCTGTTTCGATTTTACAGAATAAATCCTTTTAATTAGCGCTCGTCGTCACTAGCCACTTCCAATTATAGTTCTGTGATCCCAAATTCTTCAACCCTGACCATAAGACAATTGACGTCTGCCAACGGACGCTTCCATTTTTTGCACAACGCCACGTTAAACACCCCTTTCCGTTATCGACCGCCTACGGGGAAAGATCATCTTTCGCTATCTTTCATCTCTTAAGTACCTATCTTATGAATTTTGCTAAGGTAAGTTCAAAATCATAATTTATAATTAATAAGCTTCTTCTAAAGTACTGTCTGATATAATTTTCGTATGCATTCTTTATTTTTTTACAGAGATAGACGAAATTAAATTCAACACGTGGTCATAAACTGTTCTTTTATACTAATATAGTAGTTTTAAACCAAATATTCTTTAATAATTCACTGTTTTATTTATATACAAACATTTTCAAGCTTTTTCAGTTGCGAAATAACTCTTTTTATTATAAAATAACATTTTTATAATCTGTTAACCTATAAAATATTCTTTCGTAACGCCAGTGCCGGTTTCATATATTTCCTAAGCACGATATTTTTTCATATAACTAAATAAATAACTTTTTGCTATGATTACTTTCTTTCGGATCATCAGTATATTTTTTTATTTAGCCGATAATTGCTATTTTTACTGTTTTAACATGGGACATATAATGTTGGAAAGCTTTCAGTAAATTAAATCAATTTTTTTACTTTCAAATAACTGCCTTCCTTTTTTTAAACTGAAAAGCTGACCAACATAATGTGCCATTACATTCAAGTTCCTACATATCCCTGATCCACTTGTACTTCTAGGTAAGCACAGCCCCTAGGCTAGGATACAACCCGAGGATATAACCCCAAGAATATAACCCCAGGATACAGCCCTAGACACATCAGATCAAGACCTGACTATTTTCTTCAGGAAACCACTTCATCTAAGCTAAGTACCTATAAAAGTACAAATTCCTCTATTCGTTTCCTGTGGCAGAATCAATTAAAAATTTGTTTTAACTCTATCTTTCATTTTTTTAAAATCCTCAACTATAAAAGTTGAGGGAGATATCGCCCGGGGTAATTTTTAGCAATTTTTTTTAATTATTAACTTTTATTTAAATTTTACAAGGCGTTTCTACCTTTTCCGCCTTAGTTTTTCAGTACTTTTTATCGTCAAAAAGGTAGTCGCGCCCTCAACTTTTACAACCCTTCTGTTATCCTTGTGCTGCATAAACTTGGGGTCGAATCACCCTTGAGAGGAGTCTCTGGCCGGAGCCCTTCGAGCTGGTGCCCTGTAAGGTTACAGCTATTTACCGTTACAACCTTACCGAAGGTATCCGAACATCAGCTGCGCGCACACATTCAGTTTATTTAATTAATTTAATTGCATTCTTAAAAATTATTTCAAAAATGTTATTTCAAAATTTAAATGTGAAATGAGTGTTGCCTACACGTAGGTCATTCAGCCAAATAACTCTTTGCTTCGTTTCGACCTTGAAGTTCTGCTGTATACGGATTGTCTCAAAATAAATATGCAGGTTTAATAACCGATGTTGGGTGTTCAATTTTCACGTTACAAGAGGATTGAGTCCTTCATTGATGCATAAATAGCAGGAATGGCACAATGGGCCCGCGAGTGGCATCAGTGCCCGAACCTTGGCTTGAGCTTTTCTTGGCCAAGGTTCGCCTGACTAAATTAGTAGTAATATTACCTTCGCTTGGCCTCAGATTTAAAAAAGGTTTTCAATTTTACAAAACAGCTCGATTCTATATTGTTATGTTAAACATCCATGTTTCTTAGATATTCCAGAAAATACGAATAGCAACTAAGTAATTACCATTGATTTGTCGGATTTTCTAAAAAAAATATTTGGTGGCTTAATCAAGTGTAATAATTTGTTGGGAAAAGAACGAACCACGCATTATATTTTGTTGCCGCTGTGTAAGAAAACTCCACAAAATGGCTGTACGTACACGTGAAGAGGTTGTTTTTAATAAGAAGTTTTTGATTATTGCTACTACTAGAAACCATTGAGTAGTAGTTTGTAATTTTAATCATATTTTTTATCATAAACAACTTTAAAACTCTCTTTGAAGGATGTCTCTCGAACACTGCGCCCCCACTCAGCTCTATGCTAAGTGGGTGTCGCCGATAGAAGCCGGGACGGGTCTCTGGAACACTAGGCATGTTTCAATGAATGACTAAATCGTTTAGAAGTGAATTTATTGTGATAAGATGCATTATCTAATACCACAACACTTCGATTCGTCAAATTTGGTATAAGTCTTTCCTTGGTCCATTTTTCGTGATAATCACCAGTTTTACACTTTGCTTTCCACCGAATGTAAACATTACGAACAAATCCATCTTCGCTACCTGCGTGTACGATGATCATACGAGCTCCTTTACTAGTAGGTTTCCTGAAACCTAATTCAACGCTTTTACTCCAACCTTCCTCATGTGCGTGAGTAGAGTGAATATACGTTTCATCAGTATAAACAATCGGCCTCTTTTCTTCGCTAAATGTTTTCATTTTTCTTAAAAATGCCAATCTCAAATGCCGGATTGAATCACGCTCTACTAATATTGCTCGAATCTTGAAGTTGTAAATACTAATAAATTAATTAACTAAAAATGTAACTTCGTCAATGCAAATTTGTCTGACAAACTTTTACCGACTGAGCTCCGTCAGCGTAACAAGAAGTTTGTAGACGCGCAACACTCTAGCTGTTCTGGTTGACCTATACCCGTAGTTTGCGTTTGGTAGGACACCCTGTATAAGATCTATAATTTTTGAGCTTGGAAGTATTTGCAGTTGAAACTTCTGTGATACTTGATATTTTATGTATAAAAATTACAATAAGATCAACTCTATTCATGAAAACTGACAATAATATACATTAACAATATATTCCGCATCATTTCCATATCCGGTAAAACCCCGATTTTCACACAACATTTTCATAAGAATCAAAAGGAGTAGAAAAGTGTCATTTCTCTTTTATATTTCTCCACCACTCGGCACAAAATAATAGCACAGCCCTTTTAGCCCTTATCTTTTCAGATTTGGCATTTATTGTGCGTTGTTGTCTCACTTTATTGTTGTTTTTACGACTTCTTTTGAGAGAGAGATCTTGGCTCTACGCTTTCCCTAAAAATTACTTTTCTTACGACTCACCCGCAGGTATGCTACAACAGGGAGAACTCACAGTGGCAGTGCATTCATTAATCATTTGATATTTCGTTAACTTTTAAAAAACAATTTTTACAAAAAAACTTCCCTTACTTTATTTTTATTTTTATTAAAAATGAATAAAAGTAACAATTTTAACACCCTAAAATGAAACGTTTTAAAGTGAATGTATTAGAAATAGTACCGCCACTGTTTAACCATATTACTTGGAATTTTCTCCTTCTCTATTCCCATCTGAAGGACTGATCTTGAGGAAAAAATGGTGCGCTCATTATAACAGTCAATAAAAAGAATTGAACGACAGCGGACAGTAAAAAAATGTCATTTAATGAGTAATTAAACTTGATGGGGAAGGCAATTTCAACTTTTGATTGCAATTTCTAGTAATCCAGTTGTAAGCAGGAGTTCGAAAAGAACTGACGAGAGAAAAAAGCAAGACAGAGATAAATACAATGATGAAATATCCGTTTTTGCTGTGTAATTTAATTAGTTGCGATTGTTCAGTGATTTCAATTTTATGGTGTATAGTATATTAAAGAATAAGTGGGTAAAAAGGTTTTTAAAACAAGCGAAGTGCTCGCAAAATAGGACTCAATATGTATTCAATGAAGATGATTTTCAGAAGTTTTCATAGATGCACCGGACATTACGTATTTATTTTTTGCGGTACCTTTTGGTAATAAAAAATATGTATTATGCGATTTTCGCTTACATGATATCAAAGAAAAAGGAAGCGTATTAGTTACTAGAGTCCGTTTCAATAAAGAATGGGCTACCTACGTCACAGCAGCATGCTTCATATTTGAAGCCATGCTGGAAATTTGAATAATAAGCATAACGATATAACGATTTTAATGTTATTGGGTATCAGGGATATGATGAAAAGAAAACTCAACCTCAAAGCCATTAAACTTGATGGGAGCGAGGTTGAATGGAGACAAGAAGTCAAGTATCTAGGTTTGACTCTAGACAGTAAACTCCTGTGGAATAAACACGAAAAGGAGATTATATACAAAGCAAAAATGGCTCTAATGGTGTGCAGGCATGGCTACCTAGAACACTAGGCCGGAATGCTGAAATTTGGCAACAGTGAACAGTGGGCCGATCAAGTCAAATTTTTATGAAGGTGAGACCGTAAAATCATTGGATATAATATTATTTATTTACATTTATAGTGCACGTGTGTTTATAATTCGTGGTGTGTAACAGGTGATCTACAGTATGTAATAGTGTGTAAAATCTTTTAAAATTAAGTTTATGAACTTGGTGCTCGTTTTACTTTCAAATAACTGCCTTCCTTTTTTTAACCTGAACAGCTGACCAATATAATGTGCCATTACATTCAGGTTCCTATAAATCCCTGATCCACCTGTACTTCTAGGTAAGCGCAGCCCCAAGGATAGAACCCGAGGATATAACCCCGAGAATATAACCCAAGAATATAACCCAAGGATATAACCCCAGGATACAGCCCTAGATCAAAATACCGCCCTAGAACAGAACACATCAGTTCAGATCAAGACCTGACTATCTTCTTCATGAAACCACTTCATCTAAGCTAAGTACCTATAAAAGTACAAATTCCTCTATTCGTTTCCTGTGGAAGAATCCATTAAAAATTTGTTTTAACTCTATCTTTCATTTTTTTGAAATCCTCAACTATAAAAGTTGAGGGAGATACCGCCCGGGGTAATTTTTAGTAATTTTTTTTAATTATTAACTTTCATTTAAATTTTACAAGGCGTTTCTACCTTTTCCGCCTTAGTTTTTAGTACTTTTTATCGTTAAAAAGGTAGTGGCGCCCTCAATTTTTACAACCCTTCTGTTATCCTTGTGTGACATAAACTTGGGGTCGAATCACCCTTGAGAGAAGTCTCTAGTCGGAGCCCTTCGAGCTGGTGCCCTTTGAGGTTACAGTCATTTACCGTTACAACTTGTATTAAAGGAAAATGTAATACCACAAATATTTCCCGGTCTCTCAAAATATCTTTCAGTGGAGAAGAATCCAGCTGCAAGAAGTAATCCTGGAATACGAAGAAAAAGGATGCTAGACTGACAACAGGAACAACAAGAAGAATGGTTAAAAAGTGATGTGATAGTGAACTTTTAAAATATTTTTTTAAATCTAAATTGAGTGTTCATTTAGAGAAGTGGCAGTGTCATCAACAAACAAATTGTATATATTTATATCTGATGGGATTTGATAATGATGAACCAGATGTCAGGTGTAGTATAAAAATATTAGAATCAATGGAAATCGAGGTAAGAATTATTACGTAAAAATCATTTAAACTGGATATTACCAAGGTGTCCCTTTGGTCACAGATTCAAAAGATTTTATCACATTATTCTTAACCCTTTAGTACCAATGTTGTATGTTTAGAATCAGCATTGAAAAATGTTCATCATAATATAGATCTAATAAAACATAAGCTTACTGAAAGAGATCAAAATAGTAAGATAGAACAAATTGATTTTTTGACATAACAATTTTATCTATTATTTGGTAATCGTAATAAGTTTTCAGCGGATTTAATTTTAAAATCATTTTTACTTTATGTTCATTCCTGGAAAGCATATAATGCTGTAAAAAATAATAAATTATTGGTCTTGCCACATTCTAAATATTTTCAGAAACTTTGTAGTTCACTAAAACTTTCACCAAATAATTCTTTAGAAAATGAACATTATACAAATGAGTATGTTAACAAAAATAAAGATAAATATCACTTTCGGGATTTATGTTCATGCAATCAACCTCAAACCAATTTTCTTCTAGAAATGATGTTACCTATTTTAGCAAATATTTTCATAAATAACTATTCAAAAACAATTCAGGATAAATTACACGCTAGAAAGAAACATATAAATAATAATCATGAAACAAAAGTCAAGGAAAAAGAAAAATTCTTAAATTACAATAGTTCTATCCAGTTTGAAGATTTTGTAAGTATATTATTGTATGTAGTTCAGTTATATTAATAAAGGTATAAGAAATAAAAGGTGAAGAAATAGTTATTTTAAAATGGTGTCTGGTCAGCTGTAGGGAAAGGTGGAGGCTGATTTTCTTCATATTTTATATTCTTATCAATAAATTACCTTTTGTAGTTTTATTTTGTTTAGTCTACCTATAAATATATCGATTTTTATTCATTAAAAATATTTTAAAGCTTGATTTATTTCATATTTCTCACCATTGTAGTAGGCCTACAAGTCGCTCTCATCGGCCCACTATTTGACAGGTGCGCCACGTTGCCACATCTAGGATTCCGGCCTAGTGTTGGAGGTGGCCATGGCAGGGAGAAATTGGGGGTGCAACCCAAAAATCCTGAGCTGGATGTACACTGCCATAGTGAGACCAATTATCACTTATGGAGCCATTGCGTGGAGTAGTAGAACTAACCTATTGACGACCAGAGAAAACCTCTCCAAAATTCAAAGACTAGCCTGTAAGTGCATTACAGGAGCAATGAGAACATGCCCAACTGCAGCCATGGAAGTTATTCTCAACCTCACACCACTACATATAGTGGTGGAAAGTGTTGCAGAAAGAACAAGAAACAGACTAAGTAGAGAGGGAATCATTAAAAAAAACCACCTCCTTAGTTCTTAGAAATCAAAAATCAGAAAACCTGGGACATGGCACCAGATGGTATGATGAAAAAGTATAACTTTTCAAAGAGATTCGTTACGGAATTAAGCAACAAGAAGGAATGGGATCCAAATACCATTACCAGACTTGGAAAGAATGCCATTCAATGGTACACAGAAGGGTCAAAATCAATGGAAGGAACTGGGATAGGAATGTACAGGCCAGGAACCAAACACTCTGAAAGCTTGGGAAAAACCCCAAGTATCTTTCAAGCGGAAATTCACGCCATAAGAAGGTGTGCCCAGTTCAATATTGATAAAGGATATAGAAGGTAAAGGTCAAGCAGCCATTAAAGCACTGAGCTCATGTGTTAGCAGTTCCAAAATGGTATGGGAATGCCTAGGCAAACTAAATGAACTAGGCGAGAACAATATAGTCACCTTACTGTTGATTCCAGGACACACTGGAATAGGGGGAAATGAAATAGTAGATGAACTAGCAAAGAGGAGGACTGAAAAACCCTTTTGGGGGCCGGAACCCTTTCGCGGCACAGCTTCAATGTAACATTGGAAGAAATAGGCAAAGCCGAAAAAAGAGAAGATGACAGCAACCTGTTGAGATCAAATGAATGCATGGGTCAAAGTAAAACTGCACGAGTTTTAACAGGGATCCTAACGGGATATTGTCGTCTGAATGGGCACCTGAAAAAGCTCAAAATAGTGGAGGAAGAAGAATGTAGATTCTGTGGCATGGAAGAAGAAACCTCCATCCACATACTTGCGAATTGCACAGCAAATTAGAATCCTAGGGCACAGCACCTAGGAGATTACTGGAAAGAAGAGGGAAGAGTTAAAGCCTGCAGATATCCTAAAACTCCTCCGGGAAACAGGACTACTCTGAGTCTTTTCTCAGGAACTAAGTAGAAGTAAGGGGGCACAATCGATCTTTTAGGTCTCAGTGAATGTCACCCCAATTTACATACATACATACATACATCAGGGATATGAGAGTAAAATTTTAAATTAATTTGAATGAACTGTTTGAATATTTAAACCAGCATTCATTTTTAATTTCTGCCGGGTACTGCATATAATTATGTGTTAATATGTATTAAGAGCAGTAAGTAGGATAAGAAAGATATTAAAACAAATATAATAATAAAATTTTTTATTTAGTTCACCAGATAACAAAATAAATAGCGTAGTAGGAAAAAAACTCAAACGAAATTTAGAGGTTAGGTTCAAAAATAAATATAGACCCTTTTTCAATGCCGCTTGTCAATTTTGGATTTTGGACGATTTTGAATTTCTGCGACTGGAGTCACCGCCAATGGGTCATTCTCTATTGAAACGGACTCTACGTTCCGACCTTCTAAGACAGAGAAAGCTTCACGTTTAACCGTGGACGACAGTGAAGCAATTAGTTATATGCGTTTGGTGAAGTAATATTTATCATTATGGCCCCAAAATGTAGTAAGAACAGACCGAGTTACATAGAGATACTGCAGATAGAGGCAACATGCCATAGGTCGCTGTGTAAGTTGGAATGTCCGTCTGAACTCTAGTGAGAGAGAAAGAAACAGACGATCAGAGGTTTTTCTATCTTTGTCTGCGTCTATAGCACGCGCGCCATAAGAGGAATGCTGACTGAACTTCTAACTTTCTATCTCTCTTTTACATGCTGACAGGTTCCGAGCTGGCCTCTAGCTTCTATCTGTAGTATCTCTATGGTTTTCTTATGATATGATAAGGAAAAATGTACGAATTACGTGTTTATGTGAAGAGACCAGTAGCCCTTATCAGACCCAACAGTCTTTCTTGGAGATGCAATCCTCCCTTGGGTGCTCTAGTCCAATGAGATAGTGGTTCACATTCGAAGATGATGTGTGAGGCTGATTCCTTCTCTTCCATGCACAGTCCTGAACCAGCCGGTATACAATAGAAACCGGGTCGCTTGTATATTTAGGTAGGGCTGTCAGTAAGTATGCTATTAAATAAAAAACATGATTGCGACTAGACATATATACAATATCAATTAATAATAATTCGTTCATTACAGAAGAGTCAATTATAATAATCAGTTACTTTTATATTATGATTTATTAGAACTATAGAACTTATTTACAACATGGTGTTATTAATATTATTCGAACACGAAATATTAGTTATCAGAAAATAAAAAATTTGATGAATTTTCATCTGATCCGAACTTTATAACTATTGGCTCTATGATGAGTTGCATTAAATTGTCTAATTTCCACATTTGCTGCTCTTCTTTGTTTTATTCTATGCATTTTCGCCATCTTTCTGCATTATCTTATACCAGAGCTTCTTCAAAATATGCACGGGAATCTTTCATTTTATATGTGGTATTTTTTCTTGCCACCAATCCTTTCACCTGAGCCCATATTAACTCTATAGGGCTTAGCTCGCAATGGTAAGGAGGAAGTCGAAGTATTATAATATTCCGGATTATCTTATGAAACGATGTTTATGTATATTTACATGCCAGCAGTTCAGCATATCCTCTTTAAATGTAATTTCTTTATCTAAAAGCTACTGAATGATTTCAGCTTTTTTCCAAGCGGTGGTAGGCAATTTCTCAAAACTCCTTGAATGTTAAGGAGCGACTTTCAAAACAATTACCGAGTAGGGCGGAAATTGAGTGAAATTGATCATTTGTGAAAAATAGTCCTCAAAAACATCAGCATTCATATCTTCGTGATAGTCTCCGGTGACTACTTCCCTTCAGGATGAGGCAATTAGCTTTAAGGTTTCCAGGAGCTGCCCACAAGGAGGAGTACTATCTCCCCTACTGTGGTCACTCTTGATGGATGACTTGCTTAGCGCTCTCGAAAGAAGAGGGGTAGAACTGCAAGCGTATGCAGACGACCTAGTCATCCTGGCAAGGACCAAGTCAGGAAGGGAACAGATGTCTGTTAACCCTGGTAAAACTGTAATAGTTCCCTTCACTAGGAAAAAGAAATTGGAGAATCTTCCACCACTTTCCTACAATGATGAGGTTATTCCATTTGCAGCGGAAGTAAAATATTTGGAGGTTATCCTAGATACAAAACTTACATGGCAAGCTCACTTGGAAAAAGTTATCCATAAGGCCAGACTATCCTTGTGGTCATGTCGTAGGATCTGTGGAAAATCTTGGGGCTTGGGACCCAAACAAATCTATTGGATATATTGATGATTGTTAGACCAATGATCACATAAAGAGCTATTGCTTGGTGGTCAAAAGCTTTACAGCGAACGGCCCAAGCAAAGCTCTCTGGCATACAGAGACAGGCTTGTCTGACAATTACTGGTGCCATCAGTACCACACCGTCAGCAGCCATGGAAATCCTTCTAGACCTACCTCCTCTCCATATATTTCTGGAAAGGGAGGCTAGGTGGACAACATACAGAATTGCGCATATTTCTAAATGCACAAATCAGGCTTATACAGAGCAAAGCAGAATGCTAGTGGACACTGAAAGTCACAGTATTCTGGGAGTGACCTTTGACATAATGCCTCCAACAGTAAACTACGACCTACCTTATACCGTCCTAATTCTAAATAGAGACGAATGGGTCCTCCGTAAGGATGATTTATTAAGAGCAGTCAGCTGTTGGTACACAGATGGATCAAAAACACCCTCTGGCTCTGGTGTAGGTGTATACGGGCGCAGACCTGGGACAGAAATTTCAACCTCTCTAGGATCTATGGAAATTTACGCCATTGATTCATGTGTGGAGAGATTGGAGCAAACCAATCTCACACATAAATCAATAAAAATGTTCACGAACAGTCAAGCGGCTTTGAAAGCACTTAGCTCTTACCGTGTAACGACGAAACTGGTTTTAGACTGCCAAAAAAGACTCTCCTCAATAGGAGAACTCAATAGAGTATCGCTGGTCTGGATCCCTGGTCATTCTGGCATGGATGGCAATGAGAAGGCGGATTCTCTAGCATGGGAGAGTTTTTATCGGACCAGAACCTTCAATTGGCATCGCGATAAGCTTTGCCAAACAAACACTAAATACCTGGACTTTAGACTTCTGGCATAATATACCATGATTGGTTCATTTAAAGGCTTTTATGCATCCTTTGAAGAATGTCTCCAAACAAATGTTAGACTATAGCAGGCATGGCCTACGTTGTCTAATAGGCCTTTTAACAGGCCACTGTCATCTGAATAATCATATGCTAAGACTTTTGGACTGTCTCAAGATCCGACTTGTCGTCTTTGTCTGGAAGATGATGAAACAGCAGAGCAAATAATTTGTGCCTGCCCCGCCGCGGCTCGAATCAGGTATCTGATGTTTGGCAGGATCTCTCTCGCCTTCGGACCTGAAATATCATTCACCAAACAAACTAATCGGCTTTGTTAAGAAGCTGAATTTGTGAAATCTGAATAGATATGAGCCACAATAGACTCTTACGAGTCGCAGTGGAGGGCCTTATAGACCCACTCACCACAAACCTAACCTAACCTAGTCTCCGGTGTGTGATTTTACCCAAATGCTAAAAAACCATCTTTCAAAAACCCATCTGTACTTCCAATATGCGTAATTATCAGTCGCTTCCCTTTTCCATTTTCATAGCGAAAATCCCTTATTGATCGCAAATAATTCCGTCTCCAACTTACAATTTCATCTTTTTCGATTGAAAGTGACTTTCTGATTACTTTTTCCCATCTAAAATTCATCTCTCGCAGAATTTTCCACAATTCAATTTATCTCTTTAGGCGAAACCTAAATAAGCCCATTTTTCGTGCTTGAATATAAAATTCACAATTATTGAGATTTTAAAAATCACAAGTAGATACTCCTTTGGAATGGTCATTTTACAAGGTTTTATTGCTCTCTGCCTTTTCCAAATAGAGAATAGAGTGTACGTTTATTCTTCAATTCTTTCGTAAATGATAAATTTTTTTTTGGGTGCCTTTTTACAAATGTTACATGTTAACCAGACTATTATAGCATCGCCAAGCTTGTGTTGAACCAAATTCAAGTTGTAAAATTTTGACAAGGTATAAATTTATATCAAGTTGATAACAAATGAGTGTTAACTTCCCAACTTACTGTTACAACACACATTGTGTTGTAACAGAAGGCTTTCGAAGTGATGAATGTTTGTTTTCTGAGTTCGCGTGTCCGTCGCTGCTTTTAAATCATGTTTTAACCTCAACGGATTTAAATTCATTAAAATGAGTTTTGTCGTATAATCCCACCCTGTTATCACAATGGGAAAACAGGACAGTAGGGATTTGTGTTTTCATTTAGTCTCCGAAGGGCGACAGGAAACGCAATATTGCAGATAACTTGGTGGGTAACACAAGAGAAAGCAAATATATTCATACAAAAATAAAAAAGTTTTCTTCGGCTTTGTTCTCTTGTTTCAATTAAGCTCCGTTTATACCGAAAGCTCCGGCGGCGATTGTGACTTTAGTTACCGACACGCCCATAGCACTTTTTAATAAATCTCAACTTAAATGAAATCATCTGGAACTTATACAGAAAGTCTCACAATGGGTTCGCTAACCAATTTTTTTTATTGAAGTTTATGGAACGTTTTGTAATTTCGGTGCGACCTGCAAAACATTAAAATGTTTTGACGTCCCTAAAGTGAACGTCGAACTGATTGAATATCTACTGATTTGGTCCCTAAAGACTTCTAATATTATGAATGCGAATGTAAGTTTGTTTGTTAGGAATTCACGACTCACCTACTCAACCGATCATAATGAAATTTTGTATGGTCAGAAGTACATAGAGTAAAGTTGTCTGATTCGTCAATCTTAATTCGCACACAAAGTTACAACTTGCTGTTTTTCTTCGATCACATGGGATCTGGAACGATAATCTATTGAATATTTCAATTAAGAAGAATCCGTTGGTGTTCTTTATATGGTCCGCCAGTGCAATCCTCTCATATTCCGGCACCCCAACTAGCGACATTGTATTGTCTTTTGCCAGCCTTTTTATAGTATTTTACCAGTCTAGACTTAGTGGTTGGATTGCTGATAGCTTTAAACAGAGCCTGCCTGTGTTTTTTCTATTTAAAATGAAAAGTTTGGAGCGAAAAGACGTTTTTCTTCATTTGTATATAAACTATTAACACGCCTAAATGCAAGATTCAGCTGACTTAAGGTTTCGTACTTCACCAATTTTTATCTGTCATAATTTTCCGTACACACAACACTAATTCCTTTATCTTACATAAAACATGATAAATTATTAAATATTCCCTAAATTTCCCTCGAAACTTTATTCATTTACGAAATATTTCCTGAAAATTTAATGAAAAGTTTTATCCAACAGCGTGTATAGATAGGGGTATTTAACTTCTGAAGTTCTCGAAAGTTCAAATCACAAACTTTGAAAACAATGAGGAAATTATTTCCCGTTCTTTGTCACCAATCAACTTATAAGACCGTAAGATTCATATATTGATATACCTGATATCTTTTTTTAAAATTCTATCATATAAAAATTTCAGTTAGAATTGAAACAACTTTTTTCTACAGTCACGCGTAAAATGACTATATTCAAATGAAATCGTAAAGTCGACAAATAATGCCGAGGATTGTTACTTTACGCTCTAGCGCAAAAAAGGAATCCTTTTCGGTCACTTATTTAATCAAACCACGCCCTTCGAATTAACTCAATTGGTGAATATTTAAAAATTTATCAGATTAAAAATCAAATAAAATTATATGAAAATTGTCAAAAATTTAGAAATATGGTCAAAAATGGTCAATAATTGTCAAAAATTGTCAATTATTGTCAAAAATGGTCAATAATTGTCAAAAATTGTAAAAACTGTCAAAAATGGTCAATAATTATCAAAAATTGTCAATTATTGTCAAAAACTGTTGAAAATGGACAATTTTTATTAAAAAATTGTCAATAATTGTTAAAATTTTGAAAAATGGTCGATAATTGTCGAAAATTTTAAAAATGTTTTCAAAATTTTGAAAAATTGTCAATTGTGAAAAATTTTAAAAAAATTTTGAAAAATTGTCAATTGTGAAAAATTTTAAAAAAATTTTGAAAAATGGTCAAAAATTTTCAAAAATGTTCAATAATTGTCAAAAACTATCAAAAATGGACAATTATTATCAAATGAGTCAATAATTGTTAAAATTTTGAAAATTGGTCAATAATTGTCAAAAACGGTCAAAAATGGTCAATAATTTTGAAAAATTTTAAAATTTTTGGAAAATTGTCAAAAATGGCCAATAATTGTCAAAAACAAAACTATCAAAAAATGGACAATTATTGTCAAAAATTGTAAAAATTTTGAAAAAATAGTTGATAATTGTCAAAAATTGTTGAAGTTTTTGGAATATGGTCAATAATGGTCAAAAATCGTGAATAATTGTCAAAAACTTTAAAAAATTGTCAAAAATGGACAATTATTATAAAAATTGGTCAATTATCATCAAAATTGGTCAATAATTGTTAAAATTTTGAAAAATGGTAGATAATTGTCAAAAACGGCCAAAAATGGTCAATAATTGTCAAAAATGGTCAATAATTTTGAAAAATTGTTAAAATTTTTGAAAAATTATCAAAAATGGCCAATAATTGTCAAAAACTATCACAAATTGTCAAAAATGGACAATTATTGTCAAAAATTGTAAAAATTTTGAAAAATAGTTGATTATTGTCAAAAATTGTTGAAGTTTTTGGAATATGGTCAAAAATGGTCAAAAATTTGGAAAAATGGTCCATAATTGTCAATAATAATAAAAAATAGTCCATAATTGTCAATAATAACAAAAAATGGTCAATAATTTTGAAAAATTGTCAAAAATGGTCGAAAACTATAGAAAATGGTTAAAAATTGTCAATTATTTTTAAAACTGTCAAAAATGGACAATTATTGTCAAAATTGGTCAATAATTGTCAAATATTGTTAAAATTTTGAAAAATGGTCGATAATTGTCAAAAACTATCAAAAATTGTCAAAAACTGTCAAAAATGGACAATTATTGTTAAAAATTGTCAAAATTTTGAAAAATACTTGAATTGTCAAAAATTGTTAAAGTTTTTGAAAAATTGTCAAAAATGGTTAAAGTTTTTGAAGGATTTTCAAAATTTTTGAAATATGTTCAAAAATGGTCAATAATTGTCAAAAATGGTCCATAATTGTTTACAATTGTCAATAATTATGAAAAATGATCAATAATTTTGAAAAATTGCCAATTATTGTTAAAAATGGACAATTATTGTCAAAAACTGTCAAAAATGTTTGAAAATTGTCATAATGGACAAAAATTATCAAAAATTTGGAAAAATGGTCACTAATTTTGAAAAAGAGTCAAAATGGTCAATAATTGTCAAAAATGGTCAATAATTCTTGAAATTTTGAAAAATGGTCAATAATTGTTAAAATTTTGAAAAATGGTCAATAATTGTTAAAATTTTGAAAATGATCAATAATCGTCAAAAGTTGTCAATATTTTGAAAAATTGTCAATAAATAATACGAGCCGTTTCCGAAAAACGATTTAAACACGTAATTTATAAAATCGATTTACTAAAAATCTATTAATATTACTATAAAAATCGATAACTTAAAATCGATTATAAGAAAATTATAATCGATTTATATAAAAATGGATTATTTTTCAACATCCCTAGTCAGTAGATCTTTTTAAGGTTAATCATGATGAATAGCGAAAATGACGATTATTCTAGCACTGTTTTAATTATTAAAAGGGCGACTGTAAAAAAAATAATGTGTGTTTTTCGAGCATAAAGTAAAATTGCCGCATTCGAAAGATCGCCGCATTCGAAAGATCGCCGCATTCGAAAGATCGCCGCATTCGAAAGATCGCCGCATTCGAAAGATCGCCGCATTCGAAAGATCGCCGCGCTCCGCTCCGCGTCGCGCGGCAACATTCTTTCTCAAGCGGCAATCTGTTACTTTACGCTCTAAATACACAAATAACTATTTTCTGACACTTCCTTTGAAAATTGTCTTTTCCTTCCTAGTTTTAGGGTTGATAGTAGCACTTTGCGTCACTAGGTAGGAAAAGCAACCTGTACTGGGCATTTTCATTTTCTATAACTTAAAAAGAAACGGTGATTGAGTCGGCTGCACCACCTAGTCTCCTAGATTTACTTTCTTCAAAATACGTCTAACCCAAAAAATTAGGTTTCATTCAGGCACTTCTAAAATGAAACTCATTTATTTATTAACGACTTCCTCTTTTTCATTGTTAACCATTCTTTTTATCTTCAAGGCTACTCTATAAACTCATCACACAAAAAAATAATAAACATTGGCAAGTCACAACCAACACTTCCTGTATTAGTTACTAATTAGGGTTATTAATCTAGCAGATGATTGTTTTGAAGTGGTCGACAAAAAACCTAAAATACAGATAACTGAAAGGAAACTCTACATATATTATGCTGATAAGTGGTTAATTAAAAGTAATGACTAATTATTGATTCTAAAATAAAAGTAATGACCAATTTCGATACTTTTGGACATAAATAAATACACAAATGCTGATTTTTTTCAAAAACTACTCACCATGGAGTAGAATGGCAGAAAAAATCTGTTACAATACAGCTGGATGATGAAGTAGAAGAAACAACTAGATAAACAAAGCATATGATCTGGAGCTGCTGGAAGATCTATTGTTTCAATGAAAACCAATCAATAGAAGTATTCACCAAGCTTGACACCAAAGGTCAATTCAAACACATCAGACTTGTCCGGCTCTGAATAGGGCTTCACACGAGACGAGAGTGGGCGAGAGTATCAAAAATTTCGTCTCGATCTCGTCAATTCCGAAGAAAATGAGTCTCGTTAAGTCTCGGTCTCGTCTCGTTACCGGTTGTATTGTCTCGTCTCGATTAATTCTAAATATTGATAATAAAATCCATAACTAATTTTTCATGACCAAGGATTGAAACATAGTAACGCTTGCATCACATCATCTTTCAATGATGTACATGATTATGTCATAGTCATACCTGCTTTAGAAAATAATCGGAATTTACGGAATTTTAAGAATATTGATAAAGTATTACAAAATGTTTACATGGAAATAAAGTACAAAAATGCCTAAATACGGAATTCAACGAATATTAACAAAATCATTTAACAAGATTATCTGGAAATTCATTCACAATAATCACTCCCGACCTATCTTCTAGGTAAATAAGTTTAATAAGGGAGAATGGTTGATATCTATTTGGTCGTTAAGAAGATTACCAGTTTTTTTCATTTATCTCAAGAGCTTCTAAAAGATTCAGTTTAAAGGCTTATCATATTAATGAAACCTTAACCATTCTGCCGAATTTTACGACCCTATTGTATTTGAGGCGATACAGGACGTGTCGATTTAATTTTGGTAAAACCGACCTGTTTTATCATTTTATTCCACATAGAAAAAAAGAAAGACTCACCACTCTAAATTTAAAGGAGAGCCCAGTGGAAGAAGTCATCCAGAATGAAGCCAGAAAATGATGATAATCGGAATCCCCTTGAAATCCTAGGAAAAAGTCAAAAGAAAGACAATAATTTGAAAGTTACAAGAGAATGGCTTGAAAATGGAGTCAGACCTACTTGGAAGAGGTAGCCAGATATAGTGGAAGCTTAAAGGGTACTGGGCTCAGTGGGATTAACTTTATCTTCAAGATGGCATATTGCATCGCAGATGGGAAAGCCCCGATGGAGTACGTATAGTTTACCAATTAATACTGCCAAGATCACACATCAGAAGTGTGTTAGAAGAACTTCATAGTAGCCACTCAGGAGGACATTTTGGTACTAAAAGAACACTGGCACGAGTTCGAGAAAGATATTATTGGGTCAACAACAGAACTGTCGACGGGTTGTAGAAGATTGGTGCAAGAAATGTGATCTGTGTAATAGTAGAAAAGGTCCTAAAACAAGAAGACGAGGAAAAATTGGACAGTATCTTTCCGGAGAGCCTTTTGCACGACTTGCAATTGATATTCTCGGTCCACTTCCTTTTACAGAAGGAGGAAACAAATACCTGATGGTTGTAATGGATTATTTTTCCAAATGGCACGAAATAGCACCTTTTTCTAATTAAGAAAAAAAATTTGAATCTGAATTATGACAGGAAATCATGAAGACATCAAGAAAACACGCACCACGCCTCTCCATCCACAGTTCGTTGAAATGGTAGAAATACATTATAGAGCTATTTGCTAATATCTTTCAATGTTCGTCTCTGGAAACCAAAAAGACTGGGACATGTTAGTTCCTCTATTTCTGCTAGCCTATAGAAGTTCTGAACACAAATCAACCGGTTATAGTCACTGGCAGAAAAAAAGATCTTCTTTTCGGAAGACTTCCTCCTGGTGAAGAAGCAGAAGAACGTACACCTCCTATACACATAGAAAGCTTGAAAGAAAAATTGGAAAGGGCCACGATTTAGCTCGTGAACGTTTGAAGCTCTGTTACGATAAGGTAAAGGCTAGACTTGACGTACATACTACAAGCAAAGGTGACCACGTATGGCTGTTCAATTCCAAGCGCAGAAAAGGTTTGTGCCAAAAACTGCAGCGAAACTGGGAAGTCCCCTACACAGTTCTCAAGAAAATCAACAATTGTCAGCGAAGAGTAAGCCCATGGTGATTCATGTCGAGAGGTTAGCCCCTTACTGCGGATCCTCCCTGAAATCATCTTGAACTGTGATTGAAAAGTCTAGAAATGTCATGGAAAAATCGAGAACTGCCTGGAACATGTGGAAAGTATAAAAAGCGGGGCAGTGTTACGTAACGATAAGTTAATGCCACTTTGCAACGCCTCCAACAAGGTTGGGCGACAATTTGCAACGGCTACTCAGTTTAGAGATCACCTCAGGTGTAGATTCTGAGACCAAACTAGTATAAATTCAGAGAGTAGTCTTACCGGTTCTCGGGTAATTCTACTTGAAATTTATTTAAGGTGAAATAAAGATAAATTATGAAAATTAGGAAAGGTAAGTGGGCGCCACTCTGAATAATACTAGCCTATTTGTTATTCACATCTGCATTATAGCGACAAATCCTTGAAGATTGGAAGGGAAAAAAACTATATGAACAACGTTATTAAATTTAAAAGTTGTATATTTTCAAAAAAAATATGAAATAAAAAAAATAAAAAAATTTACTAGTTATTGGATGACGACATATGTTGTGTTGGAGAGCAAGAACTATTGTACTTTCCTGTTCTTGTTGTAGTTGTAGATACACTTGTAGAGAAGTTGTCGGAAAACTTGAAGTCCCGGATAAAGTATTCCAGGTAAAGTATTCCAGGTAAAGTGTCCCAGGTAAAGTGCTGGGGAACAAATATAGTATCAGGAACAATTTTCCAATTTAACTAAAATCCAGTATGTCTGAAGTATTGAAGTATGATATTACAGTACAGATAATATTTAATGTTGAAGAAAATTATTTGACAACGTGGTTCATACATCCTGTATTTTTTAAGATAAAAGAAATACTCAAAGAAAGCAATAAATGAAATAAATAAATGAAAACGATAAAATCGAATAACCGATTCTGCACCGGTAAATACATACATTTGTTTAAATACGTAGATATTTTTAAATAGATAATATAAAAAAAACCTGAAAGAAAAAAAACAAATTCATATCGATATATATTATTCCTGGCACTGGAATGACATTGCTACATAATAAAGATAGGAAGGTAGAAGCTATTAAGAAAGGAGAGTTAGTTATACATTTAAGCGAAATGACTTACCACTCAAATGAATGCACTTCTAAGATAAGATAAGATAAGCCAGAAAGGCTTCAGTAGCATATGTTCGACGGAAAGAAGAACGAAACCCCTTTGCCACTTGTTTAAATACACGAAATCATGTGAACGACAACCGACTTACGTCTCATGTTCGTGTTACGCTCATACGCTTTGACCAGGAAAGGAATTTACATTTCAGTGGTGAATTCTTGGTTCATATTTGATTTATAATTGGTAGAAGAAGAGACACGAGATCGAAGTGGGAATTTCAAGATAGAAGTGACTATTTTCCCGACAGACGTACCTCGATCAGCGCGCATAGAAACGTTGATTTCGACTCTCGTCGACAGTAAGTATATTCAGCCTTGAAACATTTCTCGGTGTTGGGTATGAGAAAGGACTGGCTATTCGCCGCCCATACGATAATTTATTAATTCAATAAAGGGAAGTAAAGTGAACGAAATTAACGTTACAGCAGTTGACGTTAGTTAGATTTTGAGAGTATTCGGGATTTGAGTTCTGTGTTGTGAAAGTGAGGTTGAATTGTAACAATTAAAGTTAAAGAAATAAAGAAAGTTAAAATAGTAAAAGGAATAACAATAATTTCATACGGACAATCAACTCCTAAACTTTTTCGAAGGAATTTAGAAACACCCTGTATAAATTTTAAGAGGTAGAGTAGTAAAAGAACGCTTTTATTAATATTCAAATTATCAAGGTTTTGGTAGATAATTTCAGTATTTATCAAAGGAAATTAACCGATTCGGGTTTGTACGCCTATCCCAATTAGACGAATTTTTACTTTCAACTGGGAAATTAAATAAATTACGTCTTCAACTTCCAAGACAAGTCTTCAGACAACCCACTAAAAGGCAATCGTGGTTTTCAAAGTTTGACGTCGTTTCTCCCTCTCTTTACCCTTATCTCCTCGAGCGTCGCGTCGGCCACCGAAAATAGAAAATTATTCTGCAAAGGAGTTGATTAAAAGGGCGCTCCTATTATAGGGAAAAAGGACATTATTATCTTATTCTTTGACGAAAATCTTTTTTTTTTTCAAAGCAGTTGCGAAAATTTAATTTTTTTTCATGAAAATCACTGCTGCTTTTTACTCAAAAATCTACACGAGCTCATGTGGTTTGGTTATTTCCTGACGGATCTGGGACTGCAGGGGACATAGGAGCAAAATGAATGGGTTGAAATATTCGTGTCATGACATTTATCAGTCACAAGCAGAACTGAAATTGGGATTTCCATTAAATGTGTCATTTTTATACTGTCAAATTTATACAGATATCAAAGAATAAAAATATATTATTCTACGCTTTACAAACTAAGTTTCGAAAAATATTTTTCAAAAACAGTGACCGTTCAACGAAGAAGAAACAACTACTTCCCGGGCTACATGCCCCGACAGACATTGAATTACACTTCAAAGTCAAACGGGGTTGGTAAATCTACAAGATTTAAACCAACCATTCTGGTTTGCAACTAGAAGGGACAACATAACTTGTAGACCGGTTTCGGCGTATTGCGCCTCATCAGTACAAAGTATATGTTATCGTCCGAGAGTTAATCCCGGACTGAAATGTGACTATAATCAACAACTATACATATCTTCCAGTTACGGTCACTGTTTTTGAAAAAAACTTTTCAAAACTAGTTGTAAAGCGTAGAATAATATATTTTTATTCTTTGATATCTGTTGGTAACGCGCTTTAATAAAATACGACAATTTTACAGGAAACTGTAATAATTCAAATTTATACTGTCTCGGATAATAAAATAGATCATCAGTTATTAAACATGAAAATGTTGTTTGTTAAGTAACATTAGAATAGTTACGAATCACTTTAACAATATTGACTAAATATGTTTATGAACAAAACATGCAAAGTGATTTGTAAGCAAATATGATGTTTGGATAAAGATGATATTATATGACAACCAATAAAACTCGATGAAGGTCAACTTGTGCTGACCAGAGTTCACGACCAAGCTTTCTATCCTTACAATATAACAAGGTGAAAAGCCTTTCATTTTAAGTTGTAGTGGCCGAAGACTGAGCAAGGAATTGCCATGATGAGTCTTAATCAGGACTCAAACAACTCGTGTTTGTTGTTGGTATATACTTGCCATGGAAACTATACGCTCATTCACCATGTGAAAATGCTCGTATCTTCAATATACTAATAATACTATGAGCTAAGCAAGTGAGTTCAGAGAATTTACCATTTACAGTTGTCTATTAGGATAAGCCTTATTGGCAAGAAGCCTCTAACCGGTACATCCAAGTCAGGGATCTGAGCTGGGAGACCAGACAGGAAAAGAACGAATGAGAAGAAAAAGAACCGGAAGAAGACAATAACGAAGCGCTGGAGTATATTAATTAGGTAAAAAAGAAAAAAAAAATTGCTAGAGAATTATTTATTTGAAGAAGGTAAGGTTGAAACAAGCATCCACCAATTAAAAAAAATCATGTCTTACCTATAATTACGGTATCCAGCACTAACAACACATAGTATGCCGGCAGCGTCATTTTTTTTTAATAAATAGTTATTTGTATGCCAAGGACTGAAAGTGCTACTTTGTTGGACGAGTCTGAAAATTGCGAGACGAGCGAAGCGAGGCGAGCAACAGACGAGTCCAACAAAGTAGTATTTCAGCCGCGGCGTACACAACATTTTTTAGACGACGCATAAGATCCAAAACTTTTTCAATTACACTGAGGAAAGAAAATAAATAATAGAGAATTTTCTTTCTGCGGTGAGATCAGGTGGCGTGGATTCGAGTAACTCTTCATCGCTGATGTTTTCTTTTTCATCATCATTCATTGTTATTCATTAATTTAGACAAAACTTCGGATAAAACAAATAATTTCAGAAAATTAAAAATTTAAGGTTATGCAAAATTATCGAAGTGAAACTGTCAACTGTCAACTGTCAACATTGAAGTGGCTAGAGTCACATTTAAGGAAGTTAACGTTGTCTACTCCAGAGCGTCCCGAAAGTGTTTTGCAGTACGGAACTGTCACTTTCACTACATGGAACACTCAAAACGCTACTTTCGGTATGTAAATGAATACAGAACGAGCAACTTTCAGATGGCGTCGTCTAAAAAAGAAATTTGTAAGTGAGAGAACCAAGATGTCGATTGGCTGATTTAAAAATAAATTCGTTACCGGTTCTGATACCGCAAGAAATGCATCAGCGAAAGTCTAGAATACCATCCAAGCGATCATTATTCATTGGAACACCTGTATTTACCGGCGATTACAAAGGAAATAAAAAAAAGGTAGAGTCCAGTCATGGGACTGCCGACAGAAGTGAAAACACCAATAAATGAATCCCTTTTAAAATTCTTATCGAAAGCCCATCGTGCATGGATTTTTTTACAAAAAGAAGTACACCTATATACACAGTATACATACAGCTCATGGAAAGCGTGACGATGATTTATGCAACATTATATACGCTTCATTGTTAATTGTGTTGCATAACCAAAAGTATTGTGTTTTGCATAAAAGCGTGACGATGACGAAAAATCCATGTTTTATCTTCACCCAAAAAAAGTGCTCAGCGCAACTAAAGAGGTTTTCACTTCAAAAATGGTTATGCTGGCGTTAGTGGAAGGTTGCGTGATTATATCACGTCGGGATCACCAATTATAGGCGATTTCGGCACGCTTTGGTTGTTAAGGTCTTTGGTTAACCAATTGGTAGGTCCTACGTCACCGGGATGACGTAAAGTACCAATTACAGGCGAAATCGTTTGGTTCTCGGTCGGTACAGCTGATTGATGAAATTGACATTTATGTTAAGTAGGTTATCTGTGATTTATGTTTTGCGCACGAAAAAGTGGTCTATTGAGATTTCCTATATTTTCTTGGAGTTTTGAGTTAAATATACATAAATATATTTTTGTGTGGTTAAAGATGGGTAAAAGAAAGGCAGTCCTTTTTTGCTTCCATTATTAATAGACAGAAAAACAGACAAAACTTGAAGAATTTGAGAATATTGGCCAAAAATACAGTTCGTTCCAACGACTTTGTTTATTTACAAATAAAAAGCAAGACAAAAACTACTTTGGACAAGGATAGAAAGCTACTAATTTCAGTAATCGTGCTGCAGATCTCGGTATGTGATTTGACAGACCAAAAAGGGTACCAAAGTTAGCTTGACGTCATCATTTTTCGAAACGAAATCGATTGGTATGTATTTGACAGACCAAAGTGAGGTACCAAAGCGGGCCGAAATCGCCTTATGTGGTTATTATCAGGTATATGGGTTTGACGGATGTCTGGATACCACAAATGGTCGCTACCAACTCACAGGATTTATAAACTTTATCAATTATTAAAAGTATAAATTAATAATGCTGGTCTCGATTACTGTGGCATTCAGCCATTAGGCCTGGTTTTGTCTAGGCTCCAGTATCTGCTTTCTGGCGCGTTTGATTGGAACATCAGTGCTTTGATTTGGCGTTGTATATTCAGCTGTTTTTTACGTTTTAAGCTTTTTATATTTGATCTAAAAATAATGAAATCAGTATTCACTAGTGACTGAATATCATTATTATTCATGTAACTCTGTTGGACTGAGTGTATACTGAGCTTTCAAGAGTCATTTCTAGAAGTATTCATCTTTATTTTTCACTCTTCTCACCCAATCCGCATGAAAAATCATTAAATAATTATTATTCTATCGAATCAAACGTCGTAACGCCAATGGTTTTCCATTATATCAAACTTCTAACGTATCATTTGCACCGAAAAGTTTAACATAGTTCTATTAACATATTCCGTTTTCGTATCACTCAACATATCAAACCGAACTGAACGTATGTTTCTGTCACAGTATTTTGGGCGTAAAACAGATTCTGAAAGCCTTACAAAACAATTTTCAGTCAGACCGGCGTTAGACTCGAGCGAAATTAATTAATTAATTGATATATACAAGGGAAAATTCATCCGATCGTTGCAATAGTTTTTTTTGAATATTGTCAATATGCAGTGGCGTAACAATGTATCTTATGCTTCCAGGTCGTGATAATGGACAATGGAGTCCTTTTTCACGACATAAAAAGAATAATAACATTCATTGCTTGCACTTGCGCGAAGGTAATCGAATAGTTCTTATCCTAGTGGCGTATCATACCAATGGGGCACAAAAAATAATATAATGTTTTTAATGGAGCACCCTGTATACTATTTTATCTTCGTGTAACGAAGTATAACGAAATGTGAGGGTGCGCCATCTTGTTAAAACTATATTCTACGGTCTAAAGGTCTAATATCATTTAAAGCTTCACTTTCGATATAAAGGACAGGAAAAGCATCCAGTTTTTCCTGTCCTAAACAATACCGATCTTTATTTTCTACCTTATTTAAAACAGAAAATAAGATTTCGCCACTAGCGTTGGATATAGGTGAAGAAATACAAAATTGTAAAAGTGTTCAGACGTTTGGAAACGTAGACTGTAATGTTTTTATATACAGAGCATTTCAATGAAAATTATCCACATAATTCTGAAGGCATCACTTTGATGAAAAAATTAAAAAACACGTAAAAAATCATATAAAAGGGGACGTGTTTTTGCTCATCTGTAGACGTTATAACTTTAACCCCCTACCCCCCATGGAACACCCTATACATTATTGCATTACTGGATTCTCCTCTACAAGAGGATTACAGAAATGTATAATACATAAGTGAAAAGTCAATCAGTTGGGAGTTACGGATAATTCCAATGTAAACTATGCCTTTACTGCGGCACTAACTCTACTCAATTAGGTAAACGATGCTTGGGGACAAAAACATATCGACCGGAAAACTGGTGTTTGACGTTTTTTACATAAAGTGTCAAGTAGGTAGCTTAGCTTTCATTCGAATATCAACCGTGAAAATGATGTATACATACTCTGCAAGATAGAATTGATATTGTAGGATTGTACTACTAAAACACTAAACTTTCAAGAGCCATAGCTAGACAGTTTAATGCTGCTCATCCTGGAAGAACTGCCTCCCATAAGTACTTAATTGAATTAATGCAAAAAGAATTTGAAATATCTGTTGACAATAAAAAACACCAACCACAACGCGTAGTTAACAAGGAGGCTACATGAAGACGATTTCGACCGGCGTCTACAGTTTTGTGAATTGATGAGAGAACGACTGCATGACACTCCAGCTTTATTGTATAATATCTTCTTTTCCGATGAATGTTCAATGCATTAAATGGTGGAGTGAACAGACATAATTGTAGATATTGTTATTTTATTAGTGGAAATAATATACAAATACGGTACAGGTTTTATTAAACGATTAATACACAAGCTGGTAATTAGCGGGAACATTTATTCTACAGCAGCTTACAAGTACTGCTCATAGGAAGAACTAAAACTAACTAGTGACATATGACATCGGCCTGGCATGAATTCTGTCAGGGTTGCCAACTTTCACATATTATAACACCCTCCCTTAAGCCGGACAGTATTCATTTTGTTACTGAACCAAGTTCAACATAGATACCAGGTTTTTGAATTTTTCATGGCCCAATGACTTTGTAAATATGTCAGCTAATTGATCATTAGTGTTTATATATTTTAGGTTGATTATGCCCTGCTGCATTAAATCAACTATAAATCGGTATTTCACTTCAATGTGTTTGCATCTTTTGTTATTTTCAATATTTTTTATTAGTTTAATAGTACTTTGATTGTCTTCAAATAGAGTGATGGGAAATGAATAATTAATTTCCAAGTCATCGAAAATATTTCTAATATATAATAGCTCACAATTCGCTACACATGCAGCGATAAATTCTGATTCAGTGCTGGACAGGGTTACCATAGACTATTTTTTGGAACACCATGAAATTAAATTATCATTAATTTTAAAACCAAAACCACTTATTGACTTTCGATCAGTCGAATCATTCGCCCAGTCTGCATCAGAATATTTATTTATTTATTGACGGGCTAGAAACCATTAAATACAATAGAGTACAATAATTGATACACAGAAAAATAGAATTAAAAAAAAAATATATATATATATAAATAGAAAAAACCATAAACTTATAGATACATTAAATAACACATAAGATAAAGCACATATCACTTACAATAACAACTAAAAATAATTTTAAAAATTACAAATTTGGAGTTGTCGGCGAAACTCAGAAGAAGATGTAAAGAAATCAAGATTCAATCGATTGGCCAATCTTGTGGACCTGGGGATGAACGAATTATTGCGATAATTAGTATAGTAGTGTGGTTGTGAAAAAGTAACACTATTTCTAGTAGATCAAGTTGGTGCGGAAAAACCAATATTCAACAAAAGAGTAGAACAATCGAGAGTAGAATTGACTATGCTGAATAGAATGAAAAGATCCTTGCAATTCCTTCTGTAAAATCCGACAAGATCGTTGTCAGAACAACTGAAAATTAACTTTTTCTACACCCATGTCCGTAAACTTCAAAAATCGCACTGTCAACATTCCTTGTAAGTGACATTTAACAATAATATGCACGTAATGAGATCTCATAACATACACGTGCGTTTAGATAAGAAAACTTAAATTTCTTTGTTTGATCAAAATGCAATCAAATTTCCATCTACGTACTTCTTTATTTGGTCTATTTACATAAATTTATTCAATTGGAAAACATAAAAGCTTTTAGCATTAGTGAAATACATTTTAGATTAAAAGAGTAATGCCCCTAAATGTCGGCAACACATTATACAATTTCTCAAAAAATAAGTCGCGTTTTCTTAGCATGATATGGAAATAAACGTCATGTCATTTATACTGTCAATTTTTATAACAAAATATAGTATCTTCTAGTACCCATCATTATGTACATTAAACTACCTAATAGTTCCTTTTATGGAAGGTTTGTCTTACAGTCTACATTTTGATTTCTTTCTAAGTTTAAACCTTTTTCTATATGCGTTTTGACTTCTTTGCAGTCATTCACAATGAATTTTTTCATAAGGTTTTGAATAGCACATGACTGGTCAATGGTAATAATTCTGCTAACACCGAGGACACTTTGATTGATACAAATACCTAAAAGATTGTCCACATTTTCAATATGTTTCATTTTAAAGGCTTCACATAATTTTAACTTAACATAGTTTAGAAAGTTTTTGTTATTACAAACTATCAGAATGTCATCAACATATAGCAGAAGATAACACATTATGTTTTGCTTAATGAAGGAAAACAAGCAATGTTCCGATTTTGAGCGTTTAAAGCTTAAGCTACACATACGTTAAATCTGTTGTTCCAAATTTTTGGCGCTTGTTTAAATTGCATGAATTGCTTTATTTAAAAGGCATACTTTATGTTGACTATTTTCATACACTTTAGGCCCCTCTAGAATTTTCATATACACCTTTTCGTTTATAACCCCATTCAGGAATGCATTTTTTACATCAAGTTGCTCTAGATGTAACTTATGATTAACACAAATTGACAATAATATTCTAAAGCTTGAGAGTCTAGCTACGGGTGCATGAATTTGAGAATGATCACTGATCTCTTGTTCAAAACCTCTCGCAACTAATCTTGCTTTGTGTAGGATTTTACCTTCATTATTCAATTTTTCTTTAAACACCCATCTGTTGATGATTACTTCTTCGTGTACTGGTTTGTCTACTAATACCCATGTTTTATTGATTTCTAATGCAAGAATTTCTTCATCAACTGCCCTGCTCCATTGATCCCACCTTGAACTTCTTTTGGCATCCAAGTACGATTTTGGAGTTGGAGTGTCACAAAGATCACTAAGCATGGCCATGCATCCAAAATCTATTTCATAATATTGTAAATGGGATGGCAACTTTATATTTCGTTTAGGTCTCTCTTCAGTTGTCCCACTATTTTCAGTTTCATTTTCATGTCGTCTCTCTCTGTTATTTCTTCAATTTGCTCTTCCTCGTTTTCTTCTTGATTATTTTCTTTCATCTTTTTAGTCCCTTCATTATCTTCATATTCATCTTCACTGTCTTCTTTTGTTTTATGTTGTTCTTCGTCAAAGATAATGTTTCTGCTATGAATAATTCTACCTTCTTCTTCGTACCACAGTCTGTAGCCATTTTCAGTGTACCCTACAAGTTGGAATTTGATGCCTCTATCATCTAATTTTGTTCTTGTACTGTCAGGCATTCTTACATTACATACACTTCCAAAGACACGCATATTTGAGACGTTTGGTTTTCTTTCTAGCCAGAGCTCATATGGAGTTTTATCTTTGACTAGATATGACTGGGTTCTGTTGGTTATGTATGCAGCAGTCAAAACGGCCTCTTCCCAAAAATTTTTGTCCATGTCAGCCTGCATTATCATTGCTCTTGCCATGTTTATGAGGGTTTGATTCATGCGCTCTGCAACCCCATTCATTTGAGGTGTATACGGAGGTGTGAATGAAATTTGAATCCCTTTTTTCTTACAAAAGTCCCCCATTATTTAATTTTAGCTACCTTATTTCCGCAAAACAATGCTATTACCTTGGCTACATAGTTGTTGAAACATTCAAAAACTTCATTTTTTGATTTTACAACATATACAATAACAAATCTAGAAAAATCATCAATAAATGTAACAAAATACCTGTTGTCATTATGTGATGTAGGTGTAATTGTTCCACATACATCTGTATGAATTAATTTTAATATTCTGTTTGACCTTGAAGTCTTTGAATGATAAGGTAGATTTCATTGTTTAGATATTACACATACATTTCTTTTGTTACCTTTGAAACATAAGCCATTAACAAGACCAAGGTTATTGATTCTACTTGATGATTGATAGTTTAAATGACCAAATCTTATGCCATATATTTTCATTTGATTCAATGGCTAAATTTGCATTGCTGGTTCCATCCAGCAGTTTGAATGCTAATTTATACAGATTGTTAGTTCGCTTACCTTTCACAAAACTTTCATTATTTTTCTTTATACATATGGTGCCAGCCGCACAAATAACATCATAGCATGCTTGGATATGGATAATAAATTTACCCGTAATTCAGGCACACAGTATACATTTTTTAAACTAATCACTATTTCCTTTCCATTCATTACCCTTAGCACATTCACATCACCATAACTTGTTACTAGCATACATTTTCCTTTTTTTGCTAACTGTATTGACTTCGGCACCTCCAACTGTTTCTTATTTATCAGAAGACTCTCATCATTGGT
Source organism: Lochmaea crataegi (assembly GCA_947563755.1). Lineage (NCBI taxonomy): Eukaryota > Metazoa > Arthropoda > Insecta > Coleoptera > Chrysomelidae > Lochmaea > Lochmaea crataegi. The sequence goes on from OX387422.1 coordinate 113,773,418, forward strand.
GTAGTGATGAGATGCTCCAGAATCCGCATACCACCAGGTATATTTAGTATTGTTTTCTTCCATAGTTGGAGTCAAAATGAAAGCCACAGTTTCAACTTCTGTATCTGCTACGTAGTTTGCTTGCACTTTATTACCATTGTTTGTTCTTCTCTTATTTCTGCATTCTGCTGCTCGATGGCCCAGCTTGTTGCAAATAAAACATTTTATACCACAAACATTTTGTAAATGTTCATTCTTACCACAATGGTTACACTTTAAATTTGGTTGTGTGGCGACAAATGATTCTGAAGAGGAATCTTTTGGTTTTTGTACTGTTCTTTGTACCTTTTCTTCACTACTGTGAGTTTTAGATCATCCTCTTCGGACATTGTTCTTATTGAAGTCACTACATTTTCATACTCAATGGACATTGACAATGACTCTGAGAAATCGGTTCCCAGTTCCTTTAGTTCTCTTGCTATCTTATCATATTTCGTAAAGTGAATTTGTAAGTTTTCTTATTCTTTTTAATTTTGTCAATTAACAATCGTCTAGCATATTGAAAAATTTGTTTTTATGAAAAATTCCAACGGGAATCAATTCTACAAAACGTTTAGATTATACTATAATTTTTTTAGATTTTTCAATCAACTTTAAGTACTTAAAAATAATTTTTTTAAGTGACGTACTCGCTTTCGAGGCCGTGCGCGCAACCTAATAATGGCGCGCAGAGGGCTAGTTTCAGCGTTAAATTAAAATTATAAATAATTGAGATAGAGTTCTGGGAGTTCGGACTTTTTTATTGGAAATATACTCCTCTTTAAGGATCTTTTTTTCAAATTTCGAAAATATTTATAATTTACGAAAAATAAGCTACAAACCAAACACTATTTTTTTTTTGGTGTTTAATTGTTTATAACCTTCGGAATTTTTCATGGGCTAATTTAATTATTTGGCACAATGATCTAGACATTATTCCGGATCTAATGAGCTAAACCACATAATTTTAATAACCGTATGTAGAATTAACACCTTTTTAAGCTTATAGACTAGACTATAATCTAAATGAGGCGACATCCGGGTTAGTCATAGTTATCAATTTGTAAAGGATATCAGTAAATAATGGATATTATCTGAAACTAGAAAATAACAAAATTTAACAAAAAACTAACTGTCACAAGGCAAGAGCACAGCAGAACATAAATTCAACGAGCGCGAACAAAAGTCCCGCAACTTACAGCTGGGCCAAATCATACTTAATGACGTCAGACGGTTTGACGCGTTTTGGAAGTCGATTGATATGATTTTAAATAGCGCGGAACGTTTGTGGAATGTTTGCCAAGTTATTATTGATTTTGAAAAAAAAATAGGTTTTTTAGAAGTAATATGGAAGTAACTGAGGCATTTTTCATATTGATCGTAGTGCGTGAGTCTTGAATGAAGCACAAAATTTTAATATTCATAATCATTGGATCATTTAACGTAAGTTTACACCAGTACTTTTTCCTCTATCTTGTAAAATAACTGGTAGGGGTGAATGGGAAAGCTGACTCAATAAAACTATTATAACTTTTGTTCCGCTTTATGGATTTTGACAAACTTAGTATCATTGGAAAGGGAATTCAAAGCCTAATAAATTATTATATCATCGTTTTCTCCCAGTGGTTCTAACGGCTGCTAGGTGGCAATGATATTTTTGTGTTAATATTGTGAACTACGCCCTCTAGCGGTGGAGTAGAAAACTTGAAAATAATTTCCAGCAGTTTCTCTTATGCGAGGTTGTAATACAGATTTTTTTATCTAAACTGTACGATAAATTGTTTCTGAGATACAGTGGGTTACCTCTATTAATCAGACACCCGGTACAAACGGGTTCTAGACCGCCTAATGGTGAGATCGGCGCTTGAATAGCACAAGATATATTGAAAAACCTCCAAAATAATATTGTTTAATGAGTTAAGTTGTCATTATTTTTTTACGAAGGAAAGTTTTTTCTAGTTAAAGTACCTTGTATTGTTATAAATGTTAATTTCAACCAAGATACGTGTGAAATTGTTAAAATGAATAAAAATAAGGATTGAAAGAATTACCCCAATCAGTCTATTCATCTAGTAGTTTGATGTTTAGATTGAAATGAGAGTAACTTTCAAGTTTCTTGGAAACAGGGAAGTAAAATACCATACGCTTGCGCTTTCCTATATCAGCATCCCTTCGAAAAGGCGTTGCGACGAGATTTTCAGTTACAGGATTTATTTCCAAGGGGAAGGTTTTTGATAGTTGCGACGCCAGCCGTGCTCGTGTGATTTTCAATTTTACGTGATAGATTTTTGTGTAATTGAAAGTTGAAATTAGAAAAAAAAATGATTCAAAGCAATAATTGTTTACGATGGACTATTCACATTTGTTGATGTTGAGTTCGGGTATTGTGAAATATGCGGTATTATGTGGCGCTAAAGCAACAAGGTATTTATGATTTGATGTTTTTTTTAAATGTTTTTAAGAATAAGAAACTTCAATTTTGTACAATAATTTGAAAAATCGCTAACTTTGTTTTCCTCCTTATTATTCATAGAAAAAGGAAATCAGAAACAAAGACCAAGAGCGTTTAGAATTGGAATTCCATATTTTCAGTTTTATCGAATGTTTAGAATATTTTTTGCTGTAAAATATTATAATTTAATCTTATTAATTTCAGCCTGTTTTATTCCCCTCAATGTTACAAATACTTTTCCAATGACACCTCCAAATGTCAAGGTCTGAGCCAAGCATATTTTGCCTCTGTTTTGAAACTAAATTTCAATAATTTTTCCAAATATTTTAAATTTCAGCCGTTGATGTTTACTATTCAGCTTTTCATTGTCAATTATGATTTTCTTGAAATATGGTGCTGAAAAGTTAAAGTGTCATCCCAAAAAATGTATGTTAAAGAGCATGTAGCTCATATAAAATCTGGGCGTACAGGGAAGTCGAGTGCTGCTGAACATGTTTTAGATCGTAATCATTCGATAAGTTTAGATAGTGTGGAATTGTTAAAAAATGTATCCAACAATAGAATATTGGATGCATATGGAAATAAAGAAATAGTGAAAGTAATAATAGTTTAAATAAAGGCAAATGACCTATACCTTATAGTCCATTGTATAGTTTATTGGGAAAAAACCGATTGTAAATTTTTTTCGCGCAGGGATGATTTGTTCCCGGGGATTAACCAGTTTGGCGCGATAAAATTTAGTGTATAAGGATTACGAGGTACCATAGTGGTAATTTAACTTCAGTCTCTGAAGAAGATAATTTGGAGATCGAAACGCGCGTAATATAGTGTAAAGTGTCAGTGCTGATGTATTGAATGTAAACTGTGTTCAGTGCCAAGAAATTGACATAAATAGCTATTTTCTGGCTTCAAATGTGCAAATTTTTGGTGGACATATTTTGAAATATTGTTTAATTTCAAAAGAAATTATATCAAAAAAAATTTATCAATTATTTTTTTATATGAATTTTGTGAAGATAAAATCATATATTATTTAAATATGTAAGCAAATATATCGTTTTATCCGAAATAGTTATTTCTGTAGAAAGGACGAAAAACTGTCTATTATAGTCGAGCTTGCAAATTGATAGCCGAGTCGCAGCCGAAGCTAGCTAGCAGGCGAGACACTAGACAGTTTTCTGCCCAGGTGCATATTACATTTTTTCGTCGACCTCTATAAAAAATTACTTACTAATTTCCGAATGAAAAATCGACTATTTTGAAGATCAGTATTTTTCGTCCGCAAACACTTTTCGTTCGCAAACACTTTTCGTTCGCAAACACTTTTCGTTCCCAAATTCTTCTCGTCTGCTGTGCAAAAGATAAGCTTTCATATAATTTAAAATCAATAATTATTAATAATTAGTAAAAAGCCAAAGAATTCTTAGAAAATTGGAAACAACCTAGCTCAGTATGTAAAAAATCATTTATCACTTTCTTAATCTTTTAGGTAAGTATAAAGTGTGTCTCAAATTCGAGGCGTATCATTGGAATCTTGAAAACGGTAAGAGATCGAGAAACGATTAAATTGTTGCAGAGTTCCGCATTTAAAGGACCATTTTTTTATTCGGTTATTTAACGTCAGTCTATTTCTGCAACTGAGGCTAATCACCAACGCCTGGAGCACTCTACCCCTAACCGGAAATTTTGCCGAATCCACTAGTGTTCCAGCCAGTGGTATGGATCTTTATCGAGCCCAGCATCCTTGGACTCTGGACCTCGGTCTCGGGACCTCGGTTTACCGTCTCATCCGAAAGACGGCATATATATATATATATATATTCATTATACCTCGTGCTCATTGGTATAATGCCTGCGAGTTGCGATATGCCACTCACCTTAGTAATCTAAGGTGTTTCTCTGCAGGCTGTACGGGCTCTACGACGGTGTTTCTCCAGTGGTCACCAATCCAAGTACTGACCGCGCTCGACACTGCTTCACCGTAATGTTCGCATCAGAGGCGTTCCACTACAGTGCTGGGTCGACGCCCTAAGAGAACAATAATTAGTCGCAATCAGATTTCGAATTAGAGCCTTTTAAAAGTATTTCAAAAAACATTTTTTATTGTCTTTAATTTCTACATATCCATCTGGTGTTTATGATTCCCACATACATCAACAACTTAATTTTTTTAAATACGGACCTGGGTTTTGTCTAAATTCTACAAATTACTTATTTCATTGTGGTTACCATAACATATATTATTAAGTTAGGTTGTAGTGTTTGTTTCGTTCCCAGTCATCATTAGGCTCCTGATATAATTATAATTGTGAGAATGTTATTGCACCAAATGTATCTTTATTTACAATAATTTTTATCGAAGATTTTTACATTCTTAAACTTCAAAATACTTGAATTGATTGTCTAGTTGTCGAATTTTTCACAAGCATTAGCGAAAAAATAAAAAATAGAATAGTTCTAGGTAATGGCAGCTGAAACGCTACCGAAACGTTGATAATAAAAATAGCAAAAAAATTGAATAGATGAGGCTTTTACTTGATGAAGATCCATACCAATGATGAAATAAAAAGTTTTTTATTGTATCTTCACTAGTTTGAAAAAGCTACTGTGTAGCGAAACGCGTCACTAATTTTAATTTGAACGTTAGTTCAAAATAAAAATGAAAATTTAAACAAATTAAATTGTTTTATTTCATCATCAAAAAAATTGTGATTAAATTCCCGGTCAAAGCAAACCAAAATAAAAATTAATTCTCACTTTTAAGTTCGATCTGCTATAAAACTGTGTTTTTCAATTTTTTTGACTATTATGTATTTTCCACCAATAAACCATTTCGAATGAAAAAAAGTCCTCGATATTTTGACACATTCGATGGATACGTTTTTCAGAATATTTAATTTTTCACTCAGATTCAAAATGATGATTGACTGTTTGTATGTATGAATGTTGGATTCACTATTGTAGAAATAACATGCAGATTCGAATATTCCATGTTTTGATGATTTTAACCTTTCAAAAAAAATACACTTAAATAAATGCGGATCGAGATATTCCTTTATTTACTAATTTTCTTCAATTAAATCACAAGTGTAGTTTTATTTACATACGGGGAAGAGTTTTATTGAATAATAAGAACAGAACAACTTTTTAATAGCCCAATATTTACCCGAGTCAAAATCCACGCTGAATAAAAACAAAAAGCGAATAAACACAAGCTGTGAGCAATTCACCATAGGATTATAATGGCTACATTGAACCGAGTGAGTTGAGGAAAAACGCAAGAAGGAGTTCTAATTTATTTTTAAAGTTTACCAATGGGTTGTTTCGTACAGTTCGCCAGGAATTATTTCAACTGGTTCTCTGACGGACTATTATAGTAGAATCCATATTCAAATGGCAGTACATGTGTATATAGGATGTTTCACGAATCTATATATTGGAGACTACTGACACGATTTCTATAAACATTGGCATAGATGGAAAACAAGCTATGGCGAATTTATGGAAAATGTTTTGACATACATGTCACTTCCGGGTATACAGCACAGATCACCTACCTATAGATAGGCATCTGACCCGTGACGCTTCATGTGGCGAATTAATTGTACGGGTGGCGCCACCTTGAGAGCCTGAGCAGTAGCTCTAGCACCTTTGACATGGTTCTGATCTTCGCCAACAGCAGAAAAAGAAGATTCCTGTAATTTTGCAGTTTTTGGCGGCATATTCAAAATTACTGTAATTTTACTTTTATTGCAAAATGGCATTTATGGTCCATTTTTTGATATTTCATTTAAATCAACTCAACATTTGATTGATATTACAATAATAACAATCAAATAGTCAAGTTAAATTGAATGAAATATCAAAAAATGGACCATATAATGCCTGAAGTGGAAAAAATAAAGCAATAATCATCAAGTTTATATATTTTATTCAATATAAAAAAGTACACAATAAATAAAACGTTTTTTAAAATCTTTGAATGACAAACGGGAAGAACAATAAATGTTAGGAGTTTAACAACAAAGCAATAAACTGAGTAAATAACTTTGAAAAATATCAGCATGCGATGTAAGGTAAAACGATTTTTTAAAGTAAGAAGTCTTAATAAGTTAATAATCATTAACAGTGATCAACGACGCAAAGTAGAACAAATAGTGAAACAGTGACCCTCTCACCCTTAATATTGAAAAACAGGAAAAGAAGCATATTCTGGAATGCAAAAATAATTAAATATAATATAGTGAAGTTAAAAAGACACAAACATTTAATAAAAATCAATAATCATTAAAATAAATACTAAAATAAAAAGCGAGGAGATGGTAGAATCAAACAAATAACTTTTAGTAATACACAAATATGAGAAGATAATTACAAAAATGGGCTAAGAAGGAAAAGAACTAAAAATACCAACAAAATAATGAATATACAAGAAACATAAAAAAGAAACTGACATGTGTTTTGTATGATGTTGATAAAAGACCAATCATCAAGCTGATCTATTTCAAAATAACTCATAATGATCTCTTTTCCGGTCTCTTACGGCGTTTAAGATATTTATTATGGGCCAATTGAAATGGACCATCTCTGTTAATCACTCTCATGTCAATACCTTTCAAAACCCCTTTAAGATTTTTTATGAGGGTCACTGTCTTATGAAAATCTTTGCTGCACCGGCTTCTGCAAATAAAGATAGTAATATGAGGAAACTGACAAATGTATTTCAAAAATATTTATAAAGAATAACATTTTTTCATACAAATCAAAAAATAGCTTATATTCAAAAAACATGAAGCACATTTCTACAGTTTGCTAATAACACTGTTAACTAAAATGTGCGCACCATTTAAAACATTTAGTTTACAAGATTATGACTATTATTACTTCTTTATAATTTATTAAGTAGCTACGTTTGGATATTTTTAATTAGCTGAAACACACAATACATATGATTTTAAACATTTACATATTTGTTTCTCGAAACTGCTTACCTTCGAAAAATGGTTGGACCTTTCTTCGGGAAATCCTTTTTTTGTTCCTTTCAGTACCTGTAGACAATTTATTTATTTACTAATATAATACTATAAAATATGTAATTTAGTTAGTTTTTGATGGGAATTAAACAAACCAAATAATATAACAAAAGGATCATACAGAAGATATACTATTTTATACATACCATCATTTGATAATTGCTCGATACTCTCCAATTCATCCACCTCTAACTCCTTACTCGTGGATTGAATAGCTATAACATAAAAATTAGGAGTTAAATAAACCAAATAATATAACAAAAGGAACAGACAGATGATATTTTATTTTATACATACCATTATCTGATAATGGCTTAATGCCATTCAATCCTTCCTCCTCAAACCCCTTGCTCGTGGATAGAATAGCTATAACATAAAAATTAGGTGTTTATTTTTTCTTAGGTACACTGTACGATTGCCAAAATTATAGCTAATGAGATGCATAAAACTCACCATTAATTAATTTCCGTATATAAGTTTTTGTTGGTGTTTACACCTTCCCAACTGGCGAATAAGTTGCTGATGTGGAGGGCATTTCCATCATATCTACACAATCTTTATATATAAGTAAATTTTTTTTCAAACTCTAGAAAATAAATATCTTTAATTTTCTCGGGAGTTGTTTCCTGTGAGGGCACCATAGTGGGGAACAAAAAATCGGAATCCCCCTTTGGATTGTAATCTAAAAAACATAATCACATTTAATAACATTCAATAAATATATGTACAAAAAGAATTACATACCAGGAAAAAACAGGGATGGCAAAGAAAACCTTTTCAATAGTTTGCCTTCGACTACTTCTACTTTTAAAAAGCAGGCCTGGCCAAAATGACGAAGGCATATTCTCCAATGTTTTCGCCTCCAAAGATTGGTTTCCATTTCTTTCCAGCCAAACTGAACGTTCTTCTTCGAGGCTGGGAAGTATAAGGCTGTATAAAAGAATAACTACTTCAATATTTTGTCACTTTTTAGTTAATGAAACATGTTTTATTTTATAAAAATATAAAGCTTACCGGGTACATCCCACATTACAGTCCTTCACTATACATTGTCTGTAAAGTCCACACTAAACAATAAACTAAACACACCCTGTCGACCTGAACAAAAAATATATATATATATTAAAGAAAAACATTTTTTTAAAACTGAACTAACCCAGAAATAAAACTAATCTTCGTAAACGTGGTTGTTATTAGGTTAAGTTATTAGTGGTGACATATGTGGAAGAATCTGGAGACACTACTAACGGCGTTACAGTTCTCATTAAATCCGCAATTTTAGAAGTGCTCTGGCTCTCCAGGTGGCAGTACCATCGCGCGCTCAGAGTGCCCATACCCTGGTATACAGAAAAAAAAAACGACAACTTTGTTATTTTAAATGTAACACTCTGTATATTATTAACTTTTCGGATTCTACATTAAATTTTAATGTCACTTTGTATACTATATGTATACTATACCTAAAGTTTATAGTTATCAAGATATTAATTTTTTTAATAAAAAATTGACAGGTGCAGACCTTCATATTGAAAATTCTGTGTGAACATCCCCAATACCAAATAAAAAACATCTCGTCGGGTTGATTGGTAGGACGATCAAAGTAATTGGTGACATGTCGAAAACTTCTTTTTTGTATACAGGGTTGTTAAAAAAAAATGATGAAAAGTTCAAGTTCAAAAATGTTAAATATCTTAATTTTTTTAAATGAAACAACAATATTTTTATTCTTTTACTTAATTCTAAGGAAGAAAATAAGGGCAGTTTATGTTCCCTTTCTTATACCCAATCTTAAGCGTTTATGAGATATTAACATGTACCTATTCACAAAGTGACATTAAATTTCAATGAATCCGAAAAAATAATAATATACAGGGTGTTATATTTAAAATAACAAAGTCTTCGTTCACTTTAGGTATAACATGAAGTGACATGAAAATATTTTCCATAAATTTGCCATAACTTGTTTTCCATCTATTCCAATGTTCATAGAAATCATGTTAGTAGTCTCCAATATATAAGTACATAGTGTAATCTCTTCGTGAAACGGCCTGTATATTAACAGCGGTGCCATTCCTACTGCCATTGTAAGTTTTCCTACTTTGGTAGAAGAAGCAGGACCGTCTTTACGAAGAAAATCGAAATAGCTATAGCTTATTTACGATAAAAAGACGTCAACGTCATTTTTAGTCACAACTAGAACGGATTGGAAGCATGCAGTCAGGATTCCCTAATTCCCTAATAGGGAAACGGAAGCTGGAGTCCTCAGCGCTAAGCCCAGGTGCTATGTCTACGCATCGTTGGAAATGTTTGCATCCGTATTCCAGGTGGAAATCTACGCCATCGACACGTGCTTGCCAATGAAGATTGAAAGGGGGTACAGAGTCCAAAAGAACATTATACTCCCCGATAAATAAGCAGCACTTAAATCCTTAGCATGCCTCAGATCAGATCCAGACTGCCCTCAAAAACTCTTAACCCTGGCAAACCACAATAGGGTGACACTTTACTGGGTCCTGGAGCAAAAGGGTATTGTGGGATACCATAGCAAAGCAAGGGTCTGAAACTGCACTCACTGGTCCTGAACCAGCTTTTGGAATATCAAAACTGCATCACGGGTATACATCTCAGTTGATTCTCACAAAACATCACTCCTCTCCACACCATTTCTATTGGTTTCAGGTAACAGTGATAAGGTGGAAGTCTTAAGATGTGAACATCGTCGCGGTATTCTTCACCATTGTGATCCCTGTATTTTTTAAATTTGTATTTGCTACAAATTATTTACATGCATTAACCTGAGTTTAGTATATCATACAGCCATTCCTGAATTTCACGTTCCACCATTATTGTTTGTAGAAGCTTATTTTTCTAGGATGATAAGATCAAACCATTTCTCAAATAGATCTCCGTCCATTTCTTCATGGTAATCTTCAGCATTTTTTTTAACAAGAAAACTTAAAACCTCTGTTGGCCTATTAGGCCGGCACCCGTAGACACAAAATTCTTGTTAAGTCACAAATAATTGCATTTTATTGTTTTTTTTTCGGGATGATGTTAGGATAGGACCTTCTTTACATTTTGACTTTTACCAATGTTGTATTTCACGGGAAAAGTTGTCCAAAACGATGGAAATTAGGCTTTGAATTGTTGGTATCTTTCCGAACAACGTCCAAAAAAATCAGAACAATGCAATTTATTTATTTTACAGGTGATAGTGAAGTTTTTTTTAAACTCTTTAGTGTTTACAATAAAAAACCAAATTTCTCACGTTAGAAGAGATGGAACGATGTAATGTCTACGTAAGTCTCCCGATTTGACTCCTTGTGATTATTTCCTATGCTTGAAGACAGAAGTATATTTCAATAAACCAGATTTCAATTAGAACTTTGCGATCCTACAGGAATTCCAAGTGAATATTAAAAGTATTGGTGTGGAGACTTTTTTAATCTTCTCGATTATAAATGTACCAATTTCAAAAAACTTTTTATTGCTCGTCAGATAATTAAAATCCCTTTCGAATGACGTTCCACACGACCCTATATCTCTCTCAGACGTCGGTAGAAGAAGGGTGTAATATTTCCGTGCTATAAATTAACAAATTAGGAAAAAACGTTTTTAAACCTTTTTCTTACAAAAAAAACGCAAAAAATATGAATTATTTATTCCGCTTAGCTAACATCGAATTTATGCATGAACGAAGAATGTGTTTTTTTTATATGCAAATAAATGATTTGAACGAAAAGAGAACTCAACCATCTGTCGGGTTATTACGTTAGTCATCCGTAAATAATGCGATTGACAGAACGTCTTGGACTTAACTAGGTATTCTTTTTCCAACTATAAAAACCTTTTTCTTACAAAGAATGTCGACTCTTAAGACGTCGTATGAGAAAACACTGGGAAAGACATTCACAAAAGCCAAAAAAAAAATACGCTCTCGGACATATTGTGTTATTTGCTGCTTTTCCTTTACTGTATAGATACAGTGTGTCGCAATAAAATTCATAAGACAAACATTGCTTAGAAACAAAAAAAAAGATTTGAAGTGAAAACCTGTGAAGGAATCTATTATATATGTTAGACCACTTTGTATTATGTTATTTTTTGCATTTGATGATTATTGTCATATTTATCACTACTGTCAGTTAATAAAATAAATGTCACATAAAATAGGAAGTTCTTCCTATTTTAATCTAGTTCAACTGAATTGAATACAACAATTTTGGCGACGATTGATGAAAATAAGAAATACGGCGATAAATAAGATGGCTAAATTAGCACCTTTGGTAGAAACTTTAACTAAACTAATAGAGACATTACAACCGACGAATAATGCTTCAAATGATATTAAGGATTCACTTAAACATCAAATCCTGAATTTTGAACCTTTTGATGAACATTCCGAATCATTTAATCATTATCAGGAACGCCTAGAAAATTATTTCAAACTAAAAGGAATAGATGCTTACGACGAAGATACAAATGATGCAAAAGTTATGATATTGATCAATTGCCTAGGAAGTAAATATTATAAAATTTTATCAAGCCTTACATCTCCTGATTTACCCAATACTAAGACTTATAATGAGCTTATTGTGTTACTAAAGAACCATTTGTCACCTAAAATGAGCGTTCTCACTGAGCATCACAAATTTTTATCAAAATCTCAGAATATAGATGGGTCAATCTCCACATTTGTTGCCTCTCTTAAAGAGCAAATAAAGTATTGTGACATTAAAGTTAAATGTAAAGAACACAGCGCCTGTGGTAATTGTAAAAAAGATGTGATCGAAATATTTTTACGAGCTCAATTCATTCGTGGTTTAAAAGATAAAGAAATCCGTGGAAAAATATTGCAAGAAACAAACATTACTTTTGAACGAGCAGTAGAGATCGCACTAGCTGTTGAAGCTTCTAAAATCCAAAATAGGGACATTTATGAAAATATACCTACATCTTCTGTAAATAGAATTTCAAGTCAGAAGTCAAGATACAATAACAGATATCAGCATAATATACAACCACAATTTTCAAAGGCACAAACTTACCAAACAAAAATAGATTATCGAAAGTTGGGCATTTCGGGATTATGTCTTCACTGTGGACGAAATAATCACAAAACGATTGAATGCAGAGTTTCTGATAAGCTCAGCTGCCAAAGCTGTAAAAAACGAGGACACGTGAGCAAGGTTTGCATTACTACATTACAAAAAAAATTTAAATGAAATAAAGAATGTCAACGAGTATCAGAATAATGAAAATAATTTTGAAGACGATCCTAGTATAAATCAGATAATAGATATTTATAATACAAATCCAACATCCATTTATGAACCAAAAATGCTGATTGAACTTAAAATAAAAAATAAACCTTTCACTTTTGAGTATGACAGTTACATTAATATCAGAAAGAGATTTCAATAATTTAGAATTAAACGAACAAATGCAAAACACGAATGATCAGATACGCACAATTTTTATCCGGATTTGATTATACCATAGAATATAAAAAATCTTCAGAGCATACTAATGCCGACTATTTGTCAAGAAATCCGTTATCTCTAGAAGAAAATGAAAATATGGCAATCGATAATGAATTTTTACAGAATATTCAAACAGTAAATCAAATTTCCACAACAACCTTAGATTTTAATATAATTGCTCATGAAACGCAACAAGATCCGGAATTACAACAATTGAAAGAGAAACTTCTTAATGGAAATATTTACGACCCAGAATATTCTTTACAGGAAGGAATAATTTTTAAACATAATCGAGTAATTATACCAGAATGTCTTCAAGTAGCAATGTTACAAGAACTACATAGTACACATATAGGAATAGTAAAAATGAAATCTATATCCCGAAGATACTGTTACTGGAAGGGTATTGATAAAGATATAGAGAATTTAGTTAATAGTTGTAAAGCATGTTGTGATATCAAGAAAACTCCTAAAAAAGCACCACTACACCAATGGGAAGAGCCGGAAAAAATTGGCAACGGGTTCACATAGATTATGCTGGCCCAATTTTTAATTATAATTTTTTCATAGTTGTAGATGCAAAGAGTAAATGGCCCGAAATTAAAATGTCTAAAAATGCTCCAACAACTTCTGGAACAATATATTATCTACGAGAAATTTTCAGTTGTTACGGATTACCAGAAATAATTATTAGTGACAACGCATCCATTTTTAAATCAATAGATTTTGTTGAATTTTGTAAAAGACATAAGACATATTGCTCTAGGATATCCCGCTACAAATGGACAAGCGAAAAGATACGTTCAAACGTTTAAAGATAAAATGAAAAAAATGTCTGAAGAGTCAGGAACTATACATGAGAAACTACACAGATTTTTAATTAAATTTAGATCAACAACCCTTTTGAATGGGAAGACACCAGCAGAATTGTTGTTTGGTCAAAATATCCGAACAAAATTAGATCTTATTCGACCTCAAAACCAGATAAAAATAATGCAATTCAACCAAATTTTGAGCAATTTTATCTAATCGGAACAAGAGTACAATCACGAAATTATCATGGAAACATTTATTGGAAGTATGGAACTGTTATAAATCGCCTGGGAAAATTACATTATATAATTGAATTGGACGATGGCTACATGATAAAAAGACATTTCAATCAACTTCGATCGTGCAATATTAAGAAGCCTATGCCTATAATCGAATTAAAACAATAAAAAAACATGGAAAATCAATCAAGACAGCAAAACAATCAATAACAATTTCCACTACCACCCAGGAGACAGTATAGAGTTTTTACACAACAATTTCCACTACCACCCAGGAGACAGTATAGAGTTTTTAGACCCACTGTGGTTTCTAAAAATTTTGACTATGACAACCGATCCTCAGAAGTATCCACTCGAGAGCCGACAGGTACGACTGCGGTTCAAGAAAAAGAAGATATTACAATAAGTCATTATGATTTTAATGAGTTTGTTAATGAGCCAAGTATATCAACATCTATAGTAAATAGTTTTCCACCTCCTTATAATACGAGTACTACAGAGCAGAGCACTGAACAGCAACAAAGTAATCGTATTTTGGATCAACAAACAAGTCCAAGACGATCTTCAAGAATCCGAAGACCACCTGATCGATTGTACTATGATTGACTTTTTAACTACAACCCGGAGAATTATTATATATGTTAGACCACTTTGTATTATGTTATTTTTTGCATTTGATGATTATTGTCATATTTATCACTACTGTCAGTTAATAAAATAAATGTCACATAAAATAGGAAGTTCTTCCATTTTAATCTAGTTCAACTGAATTGAATACAACAGAATCTCAGTTTGAATTTTCATTTTTATCTTCATTTGTACCGTCATGGAATAAGTGTTACCTCTCAACTTCATTTCCGATTGTTAAAAACTCAAAAAGTCCAGAATTTTCACCGAAGAAAATATTGCAGTTTTTACAATACGCGGAGAATTAAAAATATTTGCTAGTGAAAGTGTCAATGATAACACCGGTCAACACGATTTTTTGGTCTGCCTTCTACACGTTAAATTTAGTTCCTCCTACGCTAAAAATAAGGGAAAACATTATTTATTTCATCACAGTTTGCTTTTGAAGAAACTAGAGGAATTTTGCAATTTTTCGCGAAAAATCACTGATTTTCATATTTTTTTTATAATTTAAATTAGGATTAGAAAAGTTTTTGCTGGATATTAGAGTCTTTTTTATTTAAGATATGTGATAAACAATAACATATATAAATTTGAAATAAAAAGAAATTAATGTCTAAAAGTGAATATTTTTCGTTTTTCTTTTATGTTCGTATAAACTCTCTCGTATTAAACCCCCAATGAAATCTCCCATCATATTCTGGTTGTACTACCCTTGATAACACCGTTCAAGTCCATCATATCTTGGTGAAAACTTTCTCCTGGTTCCTCGAAGTAGGCACCCATGTTATCTTTAAATTCGTACAGATGAGAATGTAGCATATGAAGTTCATGAGACAATTTTGAAGCTTCTAAGCATGTTTTCAATCAATTCTCTATAGTTGTCAGCTCTATTATTCCAAGAAAATCATTAACTACTGCTTTAAGACTCTGCCAGGCTCGTTTTTCACGACCATCAAGAAGCTTCGTGAAGTCATTAATTGTTTTATTTGCGGTCCATCGAAAATACCTCCTTTAACATCAGATAATTTTGGGGAAATTCCCCTTAAATATTCGAAAGCCTTAGAATTTGGATCCAGAGCTTCCACGAACTGCTACATTAAGCCCAATTTTATATGTAGCGGAGGCATCAGTATATTTTGAGGCCTTATAATTGGTTCCGACTTTACGTTATGTTTTCCAATCTGAAATTCTACTCGATTATACCATTATACGCTGATGATAATGTACTGAATCTGCTCTTATGTCCCATAAGCAAAGGTGACAAGGGTATTTAGTATATTCACCTTGCATTCCCATCAGAAAACCAACCATTTCAAAATCAACGATTACTGGCCATTAATATTCTGTGAATTTTAATTTTTCCAGTATTATTTTCACACTATCATAGCTTTCTTTCAACAATACAGAACGTACTAGAGGAAGACTAGGCAATACGTTTCCGTTGTGAAGAAGAACTGCTTTTAAACTTTTTGAAGAGCTATCGATAAAAAGCCGCCAGTCAGATGCTATGAATGGTATTCCGATTTCTTCGAACAAATCAGTCACGCTGTTACAGCAACAAATACCGGCTTCTTTCGTGAAAAAAACATGAAAAATATTTATGACGCTCCCATTGATCAGTTATTTTCACATCATCTTCTAACCAAATCCATTGCTTTAGTGGTGTACCTAGAATTTCCGCTTTATTCTTGGGTAAGTTCAGGTATCGTACTAAATCAGTTGAGCTAATGAAATATGGCCCAAGACTTTGCAATTTTATCATGAATTCACTACCATCAGTATTGTTTAGTGGTGTAGGGGAGACCGGGAAATACTGCTAATAAGTTTTGTTTAAAAGTTTGCAGTTGTTGCCTAGAGAAACATTCTCTGAATTAAACAAAAAGGGTGATTGCTTGCTATTTTCTTGACATGTAAATATTTATGTATTCTGAAACGACAAAAAAAAGTAAATGTTCTTCTGAAAATTACAACGTAAAAAATAAACATTTATTAAGTCTTAAAACAAGAAACATTCGTATAAAAAATAAAGTATTCAGATAAAAAATCAAAAAGTTATTTGCAAAAATCGCAAATGAAGTTCTGGGCCGTGTCATATCTGGAATAAGCTGCATGGGCCCATTTGCCGCAGGTCACACATCTGTACCAAACTTCGTTTGTTCCGAACTCATTGTAGACTAGGCAAATTTCATCCTATAGATCTGCAGCCAGGAAATCAACCTCGTCTTCACTATCTTCACACAACTCATCACTATCTATCTCTTCCTCTGAAGAAGTATCGAATGAAATGATGCGACGGCATCTCTTAATATTTCTGCTCTTTCTTTTGGATTTGTTGTTCAATGAAGAAGATATATATATAGCTTTTAACAGGCCTTTTAGGCCCATAGCTTTGTAATTCCTCCCCACACTTTTCTATCTTTGGCCTTTTCTCTCAATGGATTCACATTCTTTTCTTTCAGGTCTTCTAGTACCACCTCCCTCCATCTTTTCCTTGGTCTGCCTCTTTTCTTCTTGCCTTCCGGAACTCTCCATGCTATTTGTTTCACTATTATTTCTCCTTCCATCCTTTCTAGGTGCCCTAACCACTGAAGTCTTCTTGATGTAATAGTTGCATCTATTTTGGGTTCACGATAAATGTTATATAATTCTTCGTTACTCCTCTCATATACACCCCTTCTACTTTTTTTCCTCCCAGAATTCTTCTTAACATTTTCCTTTCCCATCTAATTACACTTTCTCTTTGATTTTTGTTTAAAACCCATGTCTCACAACTATACAATATCGTAGGTTTCAATATAGTATCGTACAATCTTAGTTTTGATTTCCTTGACAGATGTTTTGACCGGACTAGGTGATTTATTGCTCCTGCACTTTTGTTAGCTTTCATGATTCTATGATTAATTTCCTTAGCTTCACTACAATTACTGTTTAGCAGGGTTCCTAGATATATAAAATCTTCCACATATTCAAATTCGATGATTGCTTTTTGGGTTCCTACTCTAAATTTGTCATTTGTTGTCTGGTTTCCGAGTCTCATCAGCTTACTTTTCAGTTCGTTTATCTTAAGTCCCATTTTAGCGGCCGCTTCTATCAAATTCTGTGTTATTTCACCCAAATCCTTCTCTGTTCTTGATATTATAACCATATCGTCCGCATAACAAATAACTTTATAGCTTTTATAGTAATTGTGTCCTTCTCTATTCAATCTGCTATCTCTTATAATTTTTTCTAATGCAAGGTTGAATAGTAATGTTGAGAAGGGGTCACCTTGCTTCAGACCTGTTCCTATTTCAAAACTTTCTGAGCCTTCACCTCTGATCTGTACACTACTAGTAGTTTTGATGAGAGTCATCTTCACAAGATTCACCAATTTTCTTGGAGTCTCGAACTCATTCAAAGCCTTTAACAGGTTACTTCTGGAGACAGAATCATATGCCTGCTTGAAATCAAGGAAAAGTACTAGTACTGGTATTTTGTACTCATAGCATGATGTTAAAATTTCCTTCATTGTAAATATCTGATCTGTCATTCCTCTCCCTTTTCTGAAGCCAGCTTGGTATTCTCCTATTACTTTTTCTGAGATCGGTTCTAATATTTTCTTAATCACAATAGCTAAGACCTTATATACGACATCTAATAGGGATATCCCCCTGTAATTATTACAATCAGTTGCATCTCCTTTTTTTAGAATAGGTATTATCAGAGAATGGTTCCAATTTTTGGGCATCTTTTCTTTTCTCCATATTTCCAATATCAATTCGTAAATTTGTTGTTTCAGTTCTTCACCGGCATATTTAATATTTTCTGCTGTAATTCTGTTTATACCAGGGCATTTGTTGTTCTTGAGTTGAACTATTATTTCATCAATTTCCTGTCTAGTTGGTTCTGGAACTTCTGTGTTTATGCACCCGTAATCTACTTCTTGTATGTTTTCTACTCCATCTGTGTTTAGCGTCTGTTCAAAATATTATTTCCACCTAGCTCTTATTTCACTATCCTCACCTATCAAATTCCCCTCCGTATCTTTCATATAAACTGCCTGGTTTGGTGTTCGTTTCTCTTTTTTTACTTCTCTGTAGAAGTTTCGTATCTCTTTCTTTTGATAGTAATTTTCAATTTCCTTTGTTTTCTGTTCCCTTTCCTCTCTTTTTCTTTGTCTGCATACTTTATTTGCTTTTCGTCTTTGTTCATTATATGACTTTTTGTCTTCTGTTTTCCCAGTTTGTATTGCTTTTATTCTCAATTTATTTCTTTTCTCTATTTCTATTGCACATTCTGTATTTCACCATTTCTTTCTCCTTGTATTTTGTTTTTTGGGAATTATTTTTTTGGTTGCATTTTGTATTACTCCTTCCATTTTTTCCCACTTCTCATCTATACTTTGCAGGCTTTCTTGATTACGCATTTGGCATCCTCGAGTTATTTCTGCTACATATCTTTCCTGAATTTCCGGGCTCTGTAAAGATTCCATATTGTACTCTATTTTTTTTGTAATTGGTTTTTTCTTCACCTGCGACTTTTTAATTTTCATTTCTATTTTCACCAAGAAATGGTCTGAATTATTGTCAGCTCCTCTACATGACCTTACGTTTTTTATAATGTTACAATACTTCTTATCTATTATAACATGATCTATTTGGTTTGTGTAAGTTCCATCGGGAGATATCCACGTCCCTTTATAGATATCCTTTCGCTTAAAGTATGTGCTCATAATTTTCATTTGAGGCGAAATCTATTAATCTTATACCATTGTTGTTACTTTCTAAGTGCTTACTTTCGCTGCCTACTATGTTTTTATATAATGGTTCTCTCCCTACTTTTGCATTTGCATCCCCTAATATTATTCTGATGGTACTTCTGCTTAATTCATTATAGGTTTCTTCAGGTTTTTCTTCTGTTGGAGCATATATATTTAAGAATGATATATTCATTTCACTCTTTATTATAAAGTAGCATAATCTCTCTGATGTCGGCACAAACTTCATAACTTTACCTTTTAGTTCTTTACTGACCAAAAAGCCAGTTCCATATCTCCTTGTATCTCCTCCGCTTGTGAAAAGTATATAGTTTTCTAGCTCTGTTATATTTGTTTCTTTAATATGTGTTTCCTGGAGAGCTATCAGGTCGAATTTGTACGTCTTTGCTATATTTTCAAGATCTTTCACCGCTTCTTCTTCATAAATACCCCGTACATTCCATTTCGCCACTCGCATCTTGTTACCATTTCCTTTATACGTCATCTGTCTGTTTTTTCCCTTTATTTCTGTATTTCCCTTTGCTAATTCTGTTCCATATTTTGTGTACTTTTCCATATTTATTTGCCTCATGTCCGTTTTCATTGCGTTTTGTCGACTAGTTTTTGTTCTGTCTGTGTTTTCCAGAACTACTTCCCGTTTTTTTCTATTTGGTTCGCTTCTTCGTCTCCCCTTCCTTTCTTAGCCTCCCATTTTATCACTTTTCCATCTACAATAAGTTTCTTGTATCCTAATTTCACCGTTTTGCCCTGAGATCTTAATTCCTTGCCTTTTTCTCTGATCTCCTTTTGCATTTGTCGTTCTGATGTTGTTAGATCATCGCTTATATAAATTGGTTCACCTTGAAGTAGCCTCAGTTTGTTCTTCGTTTTCATTATTTTTTCTTTATCTGCCAAGTCTGTCATCTGTACCAAATAAGTTTTTTGTCCTAATTTAACTGCCCTTTCGACAACAACATTTTCATTTAGGTTGGTTTCTATAAATTGTTTCATTTCTCTAGCCAATATCTGTTCATCATTATTTGTCGGTGTTATTCCCGTTATTACGATATTTTTTCTTTTTATTTCTTTTTCAATTCCTTCTAGCTTATTTTCTGTGGTATCCAGTCTTTTCTTTGTTTCATGGAATTCTTGACGTAACTGAATATTTTCTTTTTTCAGAAGGCCCATTTCATCCCTAAATTGTTTGTTCTCTTTTCTTATTTCTCTTAATTCACTTATAATTGTTTTCAACATCATAGTTGTATCTTCATCTTCATCGGACTCTACTTGCTTCTTTTTTATAGGCGGTGACCTATTAATTTTCTTTGAACTTTGGAACGGTGATTCTGACTCTCTTTCCTTCCTTTTTCTGTCGTCTGACAGATAATCATCACTGTCTGTATTCATTCTTTGATTTTTATGTTGGATTGCGCAAGAAGCTTTCCCACCTCAACGGTTCGGAGGTCAACTCCTATCAATCCTTAAATTTTGTATTCTCTGCACAAGCTGGCAACACCGTTATTCTTTCGCACACGATTTCACTTCCTTATCAGTAGTTTATTTATTAATAACCTTGCTTTGTATCATATATTGTTTTTATCCACAAATTCAATAGATTTGGCCTATTTTTTTTTACTTACTGTATTAGAAATTCTTCTATTATCACTCTGTAGCACTTTATGTAAATTATTTTTACTATTTCCCTTATTTTATGAGGTAAAAATAGGTGAATTTTAATTTACGTTATATGAAGAAGATACCGGTCTTTTTCCTTTCTTGTCTTTTTTCTGAATGGACTTTTCTTTTTTGCGTGTGCTTCCTCTAAAAATTTTTTATATGGTGTCTGTCAATATTATGGAATGTTGCCTCCTGTTCTCTTTTTTCTCATCCACTTTTCGCCTTTCAGGGAGGGGCGATATTGTCGAAATAGAATCAGTGAAATTGGATCTGTTAGAGCCTGTGACTAAAGATTTATATGTAGATGTTTGAGGTTCAATGACTTCAGTTGAATTAGGGGGCTCAGTATCAACAGTTGCTGCATGCTCTTCATTCTTCATTCACACCTACATGTAGAACTTCTTGTGCACCCACAAAATCATCATCAGTAAACTTCGTAGGGTCGGGTGGAAGAATTCCTGCTGCTTTAAAGCCTCACACTCTTTTTTCAATGGTTGCAACCCTCATATATGCTTTATTAAAATGGCTTACTATGTCATATGGAGTAATTTTGGGATTTTCGCTAGCTAAAGTCACTGTGTGTCTTAAAAATAGGTCACACTCTTTTGAAAATGCATTTTCCAAAGGTCCATACAAGCAAATATCTAAAGGCTATAGCCTGTGAGACGTGTGAGGGGGAATCGACACAACGTGGATGAAATTTTTCTTACAAAACTGGAAAGCCTCTAAAGAAATATGTGAACCATGATTATCAATAATCAAGAGAATAGGATCATTTTTAGATGGTTTTGTATGGATTTTAAAATATTCCAACCAATCCATAAACAGCTGCCCTGTTGTTCATCCATTATCTGAGCACTTGTATATTGCACCAGAAGGGCCATCTTTTTGTAGGAGAGGAGACATTCGTTTCCGAGGATATATGAACGTAGGTGGAATATATATCCCCGATGCACTCATACTCCCAACTCTCCCAACTTGTAACTGATCCAAATTGTTTTTGTCCCTTAGGTCCTAATATTTTTCCAGGTTTTTTAACGGTGGATATTCCGGATTCATGCATGTTAAAGATTTTTGAAGCTGGAAATATTTGTGACGACATTACCTTTTCAAGGTTAGAGAAAAATAATTTGACCTCTTTGCTATTTAATGCTTCTGCTCTATTAAGACTTGTTGCCTCAGGCCTTCTGAGGCTAATGTTAGGATATTTTTTACGAAAAGCTTTTCCTGCCATTTTTGTAGTTTTATTAAACTTGTGAGAAATGTGATTTTTTATAAACCAAGCGTCTGAGTTCTGTTATGGTGATACCGTAAGACATTTTTGCTAATATTATTATATTGTTAGTTAACTCTTCTTCTTGCTCACGAGAAAACGTAGATTTCCTTCCCAATGTGGCTTTTTTATTATTTTTATTTTTCAACCTGTCTCTTAGTGTTGACCTGGGAATATTAAGCGTTGCTGCTGCTTTTTTAACAGAAATCCCATCCTCAATTAGCTGGATTGCTTGTTTTAAGTTATCTTCACACCAGTTTGGCTCTAGTGGTTGTTTGGCTACGGCTTCTAACCATCTGAAAAATACATAAAACATAAAATAAATGTTTGCTGCCTTTTGGGACTGGGGCAATACCGCAACCATGGCGATTTTACCTGTAAGATGGTGTAATAGGTATAAGTGGAGCATGCCAAAGAGAGGAGCTAAAAAACTTAAGAAGGGAAGATGTGCACGATGAAAAGACTGTTTTTAGAATCGTAATACCTTATACAAAAACAAAAGTTTCTTCAAGAATTCTTCGTAACGCCTGGTGATGTCGATGGAGTAAATATGGTATTACTCGCCCAGTGTAAGTTGGCACTTGACATATGCGCGAATAAAAAGTAACAGACACTGCTTGAATAAAGATAGATATATTGAGCGGACTACTCTCATACGACCCTCGCACTTTGCTTCAACATAGTCGTAGGTGAGAAATATTTATAATAATATTTAATTATTTGTTATAATTATTGGTATATTACCTGCGAATTGTGGGTTCATAAATAATCACTTAACAATAGGGTGTTCACAAATATTTATTTATCTTAATAGGAGATTAAAAAGTGAGGATCTTATATTTCCAGACGGACTTCACTTAAATATATTAAATATAAGTTGTTAACGCTTACAATAAATTACTAAATAAAATGAAAATTGAAAATCCCCAAAAGATAAAAAAAGATTATTCACTAAGCTAATTAGTCAAGTTCCTTCGATGTGTTCAAAATTTAAAATTACCTTCAGAAAAATCAAAATCAGATAATCATCTTGTACGTCGATGATAAACTCATCCAGGACTTGATTTAGTAGAGGTTCCTTCTCCATGTATTCGTTTTCAAATTTTTGTTCATGGTCACACCTTGATTTCCACATTCCCACTGAAAAAAAAATCCTCAAGAATTGTACTACGCCACTGGAATTACTGCGATATTAACCGTTTGCAGACAAAACAGAGACTGGGGTCCTTCATTTCAGTGAGTCTCGAGCGGTCGGATGTTCTACCGCGCATCTCAGTCCAAAGTCCGAATGCCAATTTACACTGGGCTAGTTATAATAGCATTGATATTCAGACCCTACAAAGGGTTAGGGAGGTAAATGGAGAACATTTCGAGCATCTCCTGTACATCAAGTTTTCTTTAGGATAATTTGTCCAGTCCCTTTAATTTTAAAGATATTATTGAACATCCAGAAATTTCACACACCCAATCGCCATTGACTTCAAAACGTCAGTTTAAATTGAAACTTTGCACACGTATCAAGAACCGATGACAATGTAATAATTTGGGTTGTTACAATATCCTGACCAGGATCAAGACGTCGAAATGAACTACTGAAAAAAGTTCAAAAAGTTAGAATCCAAAAATTTAATATTAAAAAAACTTTAAAACATGTTTTAATAGCAGATCGAACTAAAAAATAGAAAATTATTTTTAATTATCAGAATATTAAAGTTCGATGACTATGAGTATACGCTACAAATAACGAACATTAGGATTTTTTCAAGAAGGGGAAGGGAAAATTTACATTTCATTCAAGCTTCCTCTTCTTCAAGAAATGAGCATTTGCCCTTCTCTTACAAAGTAATGGTTGAAATGGTGAAAAAAATTTTTTTTAAGCTTGCTTCTTATTGCATAGCATTCGTCACGAGATGACTCATTAGAAAGAGAGAGAGAGAGGCGTGCCACTGTAAAAATGTTGAAAAAAGGATCAATCATTATAAAAAACTGTCAAAAATGGTAATTAACTGTTGAAAATTGTCAAAATTTTTGAAAAATGGTCAATACTTATAAAAAACTGTCAAAAATGGTCAATAATTGTTGAAAATTGTCAAAATTTTTGAAAAATGGTCAAAATTTTTGAAAAATGGTAAATTATTGTCAGAACCTGTCAAAAATGGTCAATATTTGTTCAAATTTGGAAAAATGGTCTAAAATGGTCAGCATTTTTGAAGAATTGTCAAAAATGGTCAATAATTGTTAAAATTTGAAATTTTTTTCAAAAACTGTCAAAAGTTATCAAAAACTGTCAAAAATGGTCAATAATTGTTGAAAATTGTCAAAAATGGTCAATTATTGTCAGAACCTGTCAAAAATGGTCAATAATTGTTAAAATTTGGAAGAATGGTCTAAAATGGTCAACATTTTTGAAAAATTGTCAAAAATGATCAATAATTGTCAAAACTGTCAAAATTATCAATAATTGACAAAAATGGTCAATAATTGTTAAAATTTGAAAAAAGGCCATAAGATATCGCAATTACAAAATGGCCAATAATTTCAATGACTATCGACGAGAAATGGTTTTGTTGCACATTCTTTTCAGAAGTGAAGATAATGATGTTCTTGCATTCTATTGCGCGTATTTTTATTGATGGTTTTCCCAACCTCGCATTCTATTGTGCATAAGAAGCAAGCTTCTGTCGGCGGTCCGAAGACCGCTCACCTTTTTTTTTTGGATTAACTCTTGGAATTTCTGAAGTTATCTCAAATTTTTCGACGAATTATAAAAATAGATTTATATTTAAGAACAAATATATTTATTATTATTCTGTTTACGGATACGCGTATAATAAATTCAATGATAAAACTAATTCGAATCTTTTGGGTATTTCGAGCGAAATTCGATTTTACCTACATATAATGAAAATGAATCAATAAATTCATCTTCTGACATTAAATTCGTTTTAAATAAAGCTTTTGGAAATGGATTTTATTTGATTACCGCTTTCGCAGTAATAGAGAGAGCTTAATAAGGAAATTACAGACGAAAATGAAAGCGCCGAAAACTGTCTCCGTTCGAAGTTATTCTTAGAATTTCTTGATAGAATTAGAAAAGGGACTTTTTATGTTGTTTTTCAAACATTTCTATTCCTTATCACAAGTGGATTCATCCATGCACTGTTTTGCATGAAAACGTACGATTTAGTTTCATTTTTTGGTCAAGGAGAACTTTTAAAAACCCTATAGGGGTAATTAAGTAAGTTTTTCAAAGCGAAAAAATCACATGTGTAACTTCATCTTTCATTTTGTATTTACACATGAACTTTCTAAGGCACATCGTTCAGGACTATTGAAGAACGAAGCTCCCTTTTTAAAATTTTTTATTGTATTATCATATTTTTCAAGATATATAACACAATCTTTTGTAAATATCACATCAGGTTGAGAAAATTTGGGATTTAACCAGAAAAACTTGAATATAGTATTACGTACTGCTAGGAGTTCGAGCTATGACTACTGCGATTGCTGCGATACTTGAGCAAATAATACACCACTTAACAAGAAACGAAGCTTCCTATCATTTTTTGTAGGCGCATGTCTGAAAATCGCCATTTTTATAATAAGATACTTGTCATACTCCACTTTGTCGACCAATTATATCGCCGATATTTGAAAATTTCATCATTTTCTCGGTGTATGATATTTTTCTCAGTGTATTTACTAAGTTATCTGTCAACTACGGTCTCTCAAGGTCCTAAATTTTGGTTACCAAAACATCAAAGAAAATGTGTCGGGCTTCGCTTCTTGTGTATTCTTTGATTAAAGTATCGGGCGAACGGGGAAGGTGGCTAGTGATAACTTACTTTCAATAAAGTTCATTGTGTAATTTTCTAGTAAATAGACGTGTCAAGACGGAGCGGAAAATCATAGATGTTTTTTTTGTAAGGCGTCTTTTGCTGTAGGATGAGGTGGCGCATTTAGGGAAATTTGAATTGAAATGCTAGTTGATGTAACGTCAACTTCGTTCATTTTACTTTCTTCTATTTAATCATAAATTATCGTGCGGGCGGCGAATAGCCAGCCCTTTCTAATTCCCAACACCGAGAAATTTTTCGAGGCGGAATATATTTACTGTTGACAAGAGTCGAAATCCACGTTTTCATACGGGCCGAACGAGTTCCGTCTGTCGTGAAATTAGCCACTGCTATTTGCTATTCCCACTTCGACCTCGTTCTTATCCCTTCTTCTACCACTTATTAATTGAATATGAATTAAGAATTCACTATTGAAATGTAAATTCCTTTCCTGGTCAAGGCGTCTGAGCTTGACATGAACATGAGACGTAAGTCTGTTATCTTTCACATGATTTCGTGTATTTAAACAGTGGCAAAGAGGTTTCATTCTTCTTTCCTGTGGACATGTGTTAATAAAAATTTTATTTTATCTCATCTTATTTTTAAAAAGTGCATTCATGTGAATGGTAAGTTATTGCGCTTAAATATCGTTAACTATTCTTTCTTAGCAGTTTTCCACTTTCCTATTTTTATTATGTAGCAATGTCGTTCCAGTGCCAGGAATATATATCAATATGATTTTGTTTTTTTTGTTCTTTCATATTTCTTTAATATTATCTTTGAATATATTCTTTTTAAAATATATACATATTTAAAATATGTTTGTATTTACCGGTATAGAGTCGGTTATTCGATTTTATTGTGTTTTTTATTTGCTTTCTTTGATTATTTTTTTTTACTAAAATACAGGATGTATGAACCACGCTTCTAAATGATTTTCTTTAACAATGTAATAGCAAATTCCTTAAGCAAATTCATACTTCAGTTATCCTGGATTTTGTAAAATGGGGTTAATTTGTTCCTGATACAATTATTGTTCCTTAACACTTTACCTGGACCTGAAACTTTACCTGGACCCGAAACTTTACCTGGACCCGAAACTTTACCTGGGACAAGGACTCCATCTGAAACCAGGACAGGATCCAGAACCTTATCTTTACCTCTATAATGGAATAGTATCCAGGACTTGATCCGGAACCAGGACTCCACTCCAGGAAAGTAAAATATCTATCTCACCGTGTTGCTTCTTCAACATAGAAACATAGAACAACTAAAAAAAAACTAGTCATTTTATTTTTTTTCTGTTTAATTTGTTTAAAAAGTCAATATACAACTTGTAAATTTAATAACGTTGTTCATGAAGTTAATTTTCCCTTCCAATATTCCAGGATTTGTCGCTATAATGCTGATGTGAGTAACAAATAAGCTAGTATTATTCAGGGTGGCGCCCACTTACCTTTCTTAACTTTCATAATTTTTCCTTTTATTAATTTCAGTAACTTGATTAATTATTAATTTACTTCAGTACCTTAATTAAAATAAATTTCAAGTAGGATTACCCGAGAACCGGTAAGACTACTCTCTGAATTTGTACTAGTTTGGTCTCAGAATCTACACCTGAGGTGCTCTCTAAACTGCATTGAACACAAAAATGGGGGCAGATGTCGTGGGCAAATATTTCATGAGTGGAAAAGTTGAGGTTGTAGTTAATTAGTTGTGAGTCTCAGCTGCAATTATGTGTCATATTGCAACAGACAAGATGTATGTTAACTATTCTTTCTTAAATGAATTAATACAGTTTCCTGTAAAATTGTCGTATTTAGTAAAGCGTTTTAACAACAGATGTCGAAGAATAAAAATATATTATTCTACGCTTCACAACAAGTTTTGAAAAATATTTTTCAAAAACAGTGACCGTTCAACAAAGAAGAAACAACTACTTCCCGGGCTACATGCCCCGACAGATATTGAATTACACTTCTGTACTGATGAGGCGCAATACGCCGAAACCGGTCTACAAGTTGTGTTATCCCTTCTAGTTGCAAACCAGAATGGTTGGTTTAAATCTTGTAGATTTACCAACCCCGTTTGACTTAGAAGTGTAATTCAATATCTGTCGGGGCATGTAGCCCGGGAAGTAGTTGTTTCTTCTTTGTTGAACGGTCACTGTTTTTGAAAAATATTTTTCAAAACTTGTTGTGAAGCGTAGAATAATATATTTTTATTCTTCGACATCTGTTGTTAAAACGCTTTACTAAATACGACAATTTTACAGGAAACTGTATTAATTCATTTTTGTCTCGAATCCACGTGATTTGTTGTCTCGTTCGAATTTTGGTTTGTGACTTAGAGGTGAGATGTCGCTATTTTCGCAACAAAAATATTTCCGTAACTGGACAATATGTACCGTTGTTGATTATAGTCACATTTCAGTCCGAGATTAACTCTCGGACGATAACATATACCTTGTACTGATGAGGCGCAATACGCCGAAACCGGTCTACAAGTTGTGTTATCCCTTCTAGTTGCAAACCAGAATGGTTGGTTTAAATCTTGTAGATTTACCAACCCCGTTTGACTTAGAAGTGTAATTCAATATCTGTCGGGGCATGTAGCCCGGGAAGTAGTTGTTTCTTCTTTGTTGAACGGTCACTGTTTTTGAAAAATATTTTTCAAAACTTGTTGTGAAGCGTAGAATAATATATTTTTATTCTTCGACATCTGTTATTCTTTCTTAGCAGTTTTCCACTTTCATATTTTTATTATGTAGCAATGTCGTTCCAGTGCCAGGAATATATATCGATATGATTTTAATAACAACGTTATTTAAAAATGCTATATACGGAGAAAACAGGGATTGTCCAACCGTCACCGTAATAAACCGGGAATGTCCAGTCAGTTATATTCCTACTTGGAATGCGACAAGAACATGGGACTGATTAATACAAAATTGAGAATGGAATCTCCCAAAGATTGGGAACAAACTATTTCTACATCTCGAGTGAAACCAATGATATTTACTAGGTATAATTTCAGTAGATAAGAGTTATGTTAAGAAGTGGACTGAGTTTTTCTCCACAAAATATGCAAAAAACTGTACATTCCCGATGCAAAAAATCAGAGAGTTTGGGCTTGTACGACTTATATCACATCGTGATTCCTACAATGGAGCGATGTTAGAATCTCTTCTTCTCTCTGCAAAACAGTGTAATAAAATTATACCCAAAATCAACCAAGGCAGCACAGGTTTAAAATTCAAATTGCCTTCCCAATCTTATTTCGAACTTATACCTATAGATATAAAAAACCACAAAGTGAAACAACTTTATGCCAGTCTTCCACATTCTGAAAAATCAAGTCGAAAACGAATAATAAAATCTGTTGATCAAGCAGGTGCCTCTCAAGAACATGCTGACAAACTTTGTCCCAATGTTTCAGATGATGAAAAACCAAATCGAAGACTAACAAAATGATCAGAATCTGTAGATGTCGATCGTGCAGGACCATCTCACGAACAGGATAAACAACTTTGTGAGAAAGAAACCGCAACAAAAAAATTAATTAACTAATGTTTTTCCCTATTACAGACACATACAATGGACAATCCCCATTTTCACCCAAACAAAGCAGTCGTTAGTCCATGTAATACAGCTTTTTTTTAAGTTCCATTTAGTTTATTTTTAATTGTTTATTACCTCTTCAGTAATATAAGATGTTTCTTAAACAAAAATATTTTTATTGCCTTTTAACAAAATGAAGTTATTTTTAAACAAAAAAATGTTTGTTACTCAAAACTTGGTCGCGTGGATATTCCTGGTTTTCACCTGACACCCTTCATTTATATGTGTTTTCCAGCATGTATAAAGTGTTGCCTATATTTAGGTGTTGCCAGTCGAGACGATGTTATTTTATTCCCAAAGGGGAGGCTGAATTATCAGCGAATAAATTTTTACAGATGAGGAAAATAACAACAACAACATTTTTTATCGTAAGCCCACAGTAGATGGAAGTTTTTGCCAATAAATTAACCTCTTCTAAAAGTTTCATCGTACGCCCATGGTAAATTAAACTTACAATTTGAATAAGCTTCTTTAAAAATTTTATTGTGCGCCCATGTCAGACGTCACAACTTTTAAGTATAATCGCTCAACGCAGATCATGAAGTTTTGTCTTCAAAAAGGAAGAAAGGAAGAAACTTTCAAAATAAATACTAAAGGTATATAAATACGTTCCTGGCACCCTTAATTTTATGGTTAAAAAAAAGGATTTGGAACAATAATAGTAAATCATACGATTCTGTATACGCAAAGACACGGCTCGCAAACAAAACAACCAAAAGCCTTGTTAAAGGTACTTAAGCTCGTTATTCAAATTAGGTTTACAACTTAACAAATCTTCGTTAATTTTAAAACTACACGTGCTGTACTTGGGAGTTTACTAAAACACAAAATTTGTTTTGTTCCTGATACACACTAAGAATGTTTAAGTATGATTTAAGAGAGGGTCTATACCGCTTGGCTCGAAAATATAGACACAAACCGTCGCGTCGTTGAAAATTAAATGATTTCTTATCAAATAAAATTAATAAATAATAAATTCCACAGCAGAAATATACCATTTCCGTTTTCTCAAATCTCATTTGCATCCTCAGTAGTAAATTATGTATTAATTTGTAAAGGTGAATGTTCACCTCAATAAAATACATATACATAGCGATAGCTCAACTCTCGGTGACCGATTTTCCCCCTTTTTATATAAAAATAAATTTCATACAAATACTAATTGCGAACAAAATGTAAATAAAAAAAAACTTTTATTGGAAACATACATCTCGAAGAATAAATATTTAACATCTAATTTGTGATAACTGGAATTGAAAAACGGAAGTAAATGGTTTAGGAGGAAATACGAGATCGTTAGATTTTTCTTTCTACTCTGTCCGAATTTATACGGCAATGCAGGCTTAACCGAAAAATAATCTCCAAACCAGCATCGGTCGGTTTTCAGCTGATTGGATGTGAATGGCGTTCTATTTTAAATAGGTTATGGAACCGTCAGTGACAGCATTCGATGTATACCCTAGGCCAGTTCAAATCGCTAACTTTTAATCAAATACAACCTGGTGTTCAGTTCAATCCTATTTTTTTACTGATTCCTATCATTTAACTATTCTTACTTTTATGTCAGTTGTATTTTTTCTTTGTTTCTAAACATACCCACCTTTTCATCGAGTACTCCTTTTCAAAAGTTTATTGTAC
This sequence comes from Lochmaea crataegi, assembly GCA_947563755.1. Lineage (NCBI taxonomy): Eukaryota > Metazoa > Arthropoda > Insecta > Coleoptera > Chrysomelidae > Lochmaea > Lochmaea crataegi. The sequence continues at coordinate 113,804,865 of OX387422.1, forward strand.
GCTCATGGTAGATGGAAATTTTTGCAAATAAATGATCCTCTTTTAAAACATTTTTTCGAACACCCTTGGTATTGGAAATTAAAAAAATATATTGCTATCTTTCAACATTTTTACAAATAAATTAGTCCCTTATAAGATTTTATCGTACGCCTATGATACACGTAACAATAGGTTTATTCCAACTGGCATTTAGGAATCGTTCTGGAATCGTTTCGAGTACTGTATGGTGCGCAAACTCGAATTTGGGATGGTCACATCAACTTTATCACCTCTTCCAGAAGGTAGTTTTTGTACCGTCCCCTATAATCGGTTGAAACGCGAAAGAGATACAGCACTTGCGCGAACGATATCTAGAACGGTTCTATCGCCAGTTGGAACGAATCTATTAGCATGCCGCATGTCGATAATGCGTACAGTATTCGCCAGCTAACTTGATGTCCCAGAAATTACCAACTAAGAGAGACAGAGTAATAATGCCCTGCCTACTCGGCTGCTATTTGTGGTAAAATTTTGACAAACTCCAATTGCATCAAACCTTATCAGGTCTTAAGATTTTCAGTAGCGTAGCGTAGCGTAGCGTACAATAAAGTGTTTGTAAAACAAACAGATATGTTTTATGACGTCAACCCTCTTGTGATTACTCTAGATGAAAGTGATTCCAGTAGCGGCAGTGAGTCAGACTCTTCGTAAAGATAAAGACTGTTTATACCTATTCTTAGAAATATACCAAGCTTAAATAATTTCCCATTATCTTGTGTTTCTTTTATTCTCATTACTACCTGGAAGAAATTATTTAGTTTCTAACAAATTTTAATTATAGTCCGTCCGGAAATATAAGATTCTAACTTTATAATCTTCAATTAGATAAATAACATGTTATTGTGAAGGGTACCTTATTGTTGAAATATCATTTATGTACTCAGAATACAGGTATAAAGCAGATCCGTTTCTATTAAAATCAATAGACCAATAATTATAACAAAGAATTAAATATTATTTATTAAGTTAGGATCATATATTTCCGGAAGGACTTTACTTTATTAATTGTACAAGTTGTGTTAATTTGTGACAGAAAGCGTATCCTCAGAACTTGCACGGCACTGTTTACTGTTATCGGATGGGCGGCGTCAATAGCTCCCTAGAAAGCATTTAGGACATCAAGTTAGCTGGCGAATACTGTACCCATATGTTTTGGCCCTACCAAAAAGTTTCCACTCCAAGAACATCTATAGTAAGTGGTAAATGACGACCAGAGATCTAAGAAGGTCGTAAATCATATAAGCCGACGAACCTCATTATTACCTATTGTTCGAAATATAGATAAGCAATAAAAGTGTGTGTGCCTTGAAAGATTCCCAGGTCCGGTTTAAAATATTTTTATGATTTATTGGCCGAAAGCTTGGGACATGCGGACATGCAGACTTCCTCCTTATCACTGTATGTTTAACCCAATTGAACATACAGATTGCGAAAATCTCTTTCTTACAATGCGACTTATAAAAGTACGACAAGGGAAATATGAGCAAAACTACGTGAAAGAGAGAGAAGACTTGTTATCCCAGCGATCAGTCCCCTCTACCAAAACAGTTGGGCGTGTATTCAGTCCCCTCCTATTTATTTTAACTGTTGTGTTGCCAAAAGTACTTATCTGTAAAAATTATTCCTAATTTTTGTCTATCGTTGTTTGAAAAATTTCAACGGCATTCCAAGCGGCAACAATGTTAAAAACCAATAATTGTTAAATCGAAAGCAGTGTACGGATTTTATTTATTGCAGATTGTAATTTTTTGTCCAAATTTTTTCTTGAACTCCATTATTTTATTCTTCGTTGTGTTGATCTCACTTATTTTTCAAAATTCAATAATATTACCAATTTCGATTTTCTCCCACTAAATACCTACACCGTTATCTGCTGTTAAAAGTCAAATGCAAAATAAGTTATTTATTACTTAGAAAGTACCAAACTTTCTAAACTGGCAACGCTGCAGCAGAGACTGACTTTCCCCACTTTGTGAGTAGGTTCACAGGTTCACTGTGGTTCAGTACTTTCCCAACATGGAAGGAGTGAGGTTGTTAAAGCTGGCAGTTAATTTCTAACTACAATAGGATATTATTTTAGCCATTGTACCTTGAAAATAAAACATTTTTTCTTGAGATAAAAATAATAAAGTAATTGGGTATAAAAAACTAAAGATCCATTCCATTAATAAATTGAATTGAAAAAATAAAATAAGTACTTATTCCAAACATAAAATATGAACTTCTTGAAAAAATTAAACTAAAAATCCGTTCTAAAGGTAAACATAATTTTAATGAATCAAGTGCTCAAATAAAACACCTTGCTGTGCCAGGCAATAACCAAATCTGTCATAAAGATTTGATATCTATTATCTCTAAGATTATTTGGCGTGATGCTGGCACAAACGTGCTGTATTTTCACCTTCAATTCATTTAAATTATTAGCTCTTTCATGTTGATAAATGCTACTTTTCAAAAATCCCCAAAGAAAAAAATCATTTGGAGCTAGTTCAGGTGGTCTTGGAGGCCATTTAATTGTACCATTAGTACTAATAATTCTGTCGGGGAATGTAAACCTTAAAAATTCCATTACTATCCTTGAATTATAGACTGGACAACCATCTTGTTGAAACCAAATTCTGTTGAGATCAACATCGGGTATAAGGAGAACTGCAAGAATTACATGATTTTGTAATAAGTCTAGTTCGAAGAAATAATACTCTTCCAGCCTTAAGTTCAACTGTGGTAGCTCTTATTCAAACAGAAATCGCAAACATTCCTGATAGCAGCTGGGCCAAGTGTGTTTTCCATATTAAAAGAGTGGAAAAATCATATATGGATATATAAAAAAATTCCAAAGAAAAGTTTATTATCAATTTTGATGACGACAGTGAAAGTGAAACTGATCTTCGTGAGTCATTTTCATACATAATTCAATTACAACTTTCGTGATGGTCGTCCTCAATCGGTTGTTGTATCAGATACATTTTTATTTACAGGCCTATTTGATTGAACGCCATTCTGCATTGGTAGTCAACATCAAGGTTTCGTCCTTTCCATTATTCAAATATTGGCTATGTCACAGAGCATCACTGTTGAAGTTGAAAGAAATAGAGGTGTATAGATTGTTTAACTACTTGGGAGGTATGTCGCGCTAGACATAAAGCTTTTTTAAAACGACTTCTAAAAAAGGGGGTTTACAATTTGAAAAAGTGTTACTTCCATTTAACTTCTCTATTTTTATAATAAGAAAAAAGCTCCGATCGGTCGATTTTCAGAATAATCATAGCACGCTACGATTATACCAGTTTCGAATCGTACTTTATCCCTCTTCACAGGACAATCATTCCTTAATTTTTTTAATGAGAAAGTACATCATGCCACACTGTGTTTGACAGCTCTTGACATCAGTGTTTTAAGAGCTCAAAATCGAATTGGAAATGTATTGTGTATTGATGTATTGTCAGGTTTATGACAATTCCAAAACAAGATGGTACCTAGGTTAGGTTAGGTTAGGTTTTTGATGAGTGGGTCTATAAGGCCCTCCACTGCGACTCGCAAGAGTCTATTGTGGCTCACACGTATTCAGATTTCACCAAACAAATTCAGCCTCTTAACAAATCCAATTAGTTTATTTGGTGAATGATATTTCAGGTCCGAGGGCGAGAGAGAATCCCTGCCAAACATCAGATACCTGAATCGAGCCGCGGCGGGGCAGGCACAAATTATATGCTCTGCTGATTCATCATCTTCCAGACAAAGACGGCAGGTCGGATCTTCCGACAGTCCAAGTTTTAGCATATGATGATTCAGATGACAGTGACCTGTTGAAAGACCTGTTAGACAACGTAGGTCATGCCTGCTATAGTCTAACATTTTTTGGAGACATTCTTCGAAGGATGTATGGTAAATTATGCCTAAAGCTCTAAAGCTCTTCTTGCCGTCCAGGTATTCAGTGTTTGTTTGGCAAAACTTATTGCGATGCCAATTATTGGTTCTGGTCCGATAGAAACACGTACGGCACCATCCCTTGCAAGAGAGTCTGCCTTCTCGTTTCCTTCCATGCCAGAATGGCCAGGGATCCCGACCAGCAATACTTTATTGAGTTCTCCTATTGAGGAGAATCTTCTTTGGCAGTCTAAAACCAATTTCGTGAGAGCTAAGTGCTTTTAAAGCCGCTTGGCTGCCCGAGAAATTTTTTATTGTTCTATGTATCAGATTGGCTTGCTCCAATCTCTCCACACATGAAACAATGGCGTAAATTTCCGCCTGAAATACGGTTCCATAGGATCCTAGAGAGATTGAGATTTCTGTCCTAGGTCTGCGCCCGTATACACTTGCACCAGAGCCTGAGGGTGTTTTTGAACCGTCTGTGTACCAACAGCTGTCTGCTCTTAATAGTTCATCCTTATGGAGGACCCATTCACCTCTATTTGGAATTAGGACGGTATAAGGCAGGTCGTAGTTTACTGTTGGAGGCATTATGTCAGAGGTCATTCCCAAAATACTGTGACTTTCAGTGTTCACTAGCATTCTGCTTCGTTCTGTATAAGCCTGATTTGTGCATTTAGAAATATGCACAATTCTGTATGTTGTCCATCTAGCCTCTCTTTACAAAAATATATGGAGAGGAGGTAGGTCCAGAAGGATTTCCATGGCTGCTGACGGTGTGGAGCTGGTGTGGACCAGTAATTGCCAGGCAAGCCTGTCTCTGTAAACCAGAGAGCTTTGCTTGGGCCGTTCGCTGTAAAGCTTTTGGCCACCAGGCAATAGCTCCATGTGATCATTGGTCTAACGATCATCACATATATCCAATAGATTTGTTTGGGTCCCAAGCCCCAAGATTTTCCACAGATCCTACGACATGTCCACAAGGATAGTCTGGCCTTATGGATAACTTTTTCCAAGTGAGCGTTCCAAGTAAGTTTCATATCTAGGATAATTCCCAAATATTTTACTTCCGCTGCAAATGGAATAACCTCACCATTGTAGGAAAGTGGTGGAATATCCTCCAACTTTCTTTTCCTAGTGAAGGGAACTATTACAGTTTTACCAGGGTTAACAGACATCTGTTCCCTCTGACACCAACTGTGGACATCGTCCAACGTCTTTTGGAGGGTATTATATGCCCTTCCTGACTTGGTCCTTGCCAAGATGACAAGGTCGTCTGCATACGCTTGCAGTTCTACCCCTCTTCTTTCGAGAGCGCTAAGCAAGTTATCCATCAAGAGTAATCATAGTAGGGGAGATAGTACTCCGCCTTGTGGGCAGCCCCTGGAAACCTTAAAGCTAATGGTCTCGTCCTGAAGAGATGTAGTGGCGGTCCTATTAGTGAGCATGGCATATATCCAACCGGTAATGGTTGGTTTGATGCCCTTTTCAGTCAAAGCTGAACCAATGGAGGTCGGTAGTGCATTGTCAAATGCTCCTTCAATGTCAAGAATTCAGGTCTGCCTTCACGTCGCGTCGCACAATTCGTCGTCACTCGGCAATTTTAGATGTTAACTTCTTGTTTCAAGTTTGATATTTCACTAGTAGTAGCAAGGTATATAATTTTTCTATTTCACTTGGCACCGGCTTCAAAATTATAAAACTATTGAAAAAACAATACTTTTTCAATTACATTGAACGAAACTACAAATAATGAGTATTATACAGAGTGTCCCAGGGTTTCGCACCAAAAACTTGGAAGATGATAGAGAGACTGAATAATATGAATAATTATGGTACTTCATATACAAGTTTTTCCTTGCGCCCTTAGTTAACGAGCTATAGGGCTCCAAAGTTGGGGGAATTAAAAATAGTTTTTCATTTGTAATTATTAAATGGCTTATCGGGAATTAGTAAAATTTGAACCGTTTATAAACACCATAATTGCACACTTTTTGGCGACATAAACAAGGCTACACAACAGTTATGAGTGAACATCAATTTAACTGTTTGTTGAGGTCGGTTTTGATTTATATTAAGTTATTTATTTCAAAAGATATTCGAATCATCATTTGCTTCGATGAATGAATCCATAATTATATCAAAGAGAACCTATTTCTGAGTAAAAATACTATTTTTCTACACCCACATGTATATTATCCATTTTCCGCACAATTTACAGAATGTAAATGTAGGCCATTCCGGTTAACTGAACGGATATGATTTCATATACATCCTAGAACGTATATGAAATCCACCAATCAGCATTTGCGTTTAGTACCCGCCAAGTAATCTTTTTTCAATTTCATAGAAACGTCAAAATATTTCTATAGTTTTTAAGAAAAAGATTAGTAAAAATGAGTGATTCCAGTGATGAATCAATAAATAATTTTCCACCAGATATTCGCTTAGCCGCAAAGGAGACGTATAACGTATAGAAACAGAATAAATTGAATATTTAAGGGTACTCCTGACAAACGTCAGTTTTTATGTAATACATTTGACGTTATAGATAGATGATTAGTATATTCATCGGCAGTCCAGTGGTAAGTATCCCAGCCTCTCACGCGGTAGATCAGAGTTCGATTGGGAATTTTTTTTTTAATTTTAATTTTATTTCTAAATAATAATAAAATAATAATAATAGTAAAATTATTAAAAATTTTTAATTTGAAGTTATATTATAGTTTAATAAAATGTTTATTTTCTAGATTTTTTCTTAAGTGGGTCGTAGAAAAAATATACTGTTCGACTCGTGTGGATTGTCCATATCGCTCTCGGACGATTGAGCACTCCGCCTACGGCGTCGTGCTCAAACTTCGTCCTCGTGCGATATGGCCATCATATCCACACTAGTTGCACAAACTACTATTATCTTTCAAATTTTGATCGTAACATTGGATTTATTCTTAAACACCCTGTATGTGTTTTTAAGAACTGCTTGTGACGGCACTGAGGTGTGAATTGTTAAAGAAATATTCCTTGCGTAATAACTTTTGGAGATTCTCTCTCGAAAACTTTTAAAATTCCGTACTTCATGGCCAATTTAATTATTTCACGAAAGACAGTTGAGCTCTAATTTATTTGTTGATAATTTGCGAAGTTAAAAGCCAATTTGAAGGGCCTATCTATTCCACGGTGAATAAGAAAAGTGAAAAGTTGTGTTGGAAAGTTATTCGGCAGAGTACTTCAGCGTATTATAAATAAATGGGTTGATGCTGAACCTTCCTACGCGTTTTTTTAAGGCGGAATATATATATTTTTTGATATGACGATCATTACTTCACCCTTGTAGTATTTTTTTAGCATCGCTGGCATAATATATCAACCAGCTTCGTTCCAATAAAAAAATTTTTTTTTTAAGGGGCATAAAATATTCTTTTGCTGTTGAAAGTAACAGAAAATTGACATATCTTTGTACTACTAATTTGATACGTCAGTTGAAAATATTTGAAGATTTAATAAAGAAAATAATAGTGGACCACAGAAAACCTTAGTCTAAATAAACAAGAGACTGAATAGACCATTTCAGAACACCTGACTTTGACAGGTCGGTTATATTGTTCTGGAGGACAACCGATCAGTTAGAGTTGAAGCTTATGTGTTTTGTCTTGTGCTATCAGTCAGTTGGTTGTCAGACAGACTTTGTAGTACAATGTCAATGTAATATATATTTTATTTAAATAATGGAAACATTATAAATAACACATGGCGCAGTCAGTAAACTGTCTCTGAATTAAATAAGAATTAAAATGTCAGACGACGAAAAAAGCAATCAACAGAGGAGTTATGTGATTCCAACGAAAGTCAAAGGCAACAGATTCAGGTACAAACCCTCACTTTTAAATATAATACCTACCTCTATTGCAACTTTTTTCCGTTTTCTTCTTTCAATTCTCTCATATCTGAAAGCTGCAGGCTATCTGGTTTCACACTAGTGGTGTCGCCCATATTTTGGGTAGGAATCCAGTCAGGATGTTTGTTTTCCTCTAAGGAACTGGGTTTTTCCAAAATTATGTCTGAGCTTATTTATAAACAAAAATTGACTGATACAGGTAAACTAACCTTCGATAAAATGTCGAAAACACACTGTAACGGTTTCAGTTCAACATTCGGTATTAAAGAGATATTTTAACGTTGAGAATACAATTTTATTAAGATGAATAGTATTTCTGAATGTGAAGGAAATTCACCACTCACCTTGTATATATTGCTCTAATACCATTTACCACTCCAGAAATAATCAATAATAATTAAACATCATCGCACAAACTTTATTCGGTTATGTTTACATTTTCTGACAATGAACTAGTCTCTCATAAATTCTCAAGAGACCTTTGACCTATTAAGTCAAGTTCAATACAGCTACTTATTAGATTAACCTTTGACCTTTTCACCTAATGCTTAGAGTTGATAAGTAGAAGGGGACCGACCTTCACCTTGTGAGGCTTAGACTGGTCCATAATCCTTCATTCTTGTGCTGGTGCTTTCAAGAGGTCACTTGCTTTGTTCTCCGAAGTCTTTTCGCACTTAGCCCAGCTACAAGAATAACCTGTTGGGAATAATTTAGTGACACCTTTAGTGGTTATTTAAACGCATCTAGCGGATTTCCTCCTAACAGGAAAAAGCATATAACTTTGAGGTTACACTCCATCCATGGTAAGTACCTGCTCTTTTCTCTTATTGACCTAGGCATCATGGGTGTTTCGTATTTCAGATATCTCATTCACCCTCTTACTAACAGTCTTCGACATCATCTTCTTCACAGTCTTTTTTACAGACTTCTTGAGAATTTTTTTCATAGACCTCTTCCTAGTCTTTAACATGCCGTATTAGTTACCGAATAGAACTACGAGTGGCAGAAAACTCACCAGTAGAGGACCAACCCTCTTCGTCCAGTTCCTACGACATATCGGATACACACCACCTCATACCTTACAAGTAAGATTGTACATATATCACTGTACTGTGCCTGATGCTTGTAGGAACAGTATAGTAAGTACAGGTGTCTCAGATAGTTTGTAGACAACACTCTCAGGGTTTATTGTTATACACCATCGCACAATTCGGTAGGAAGTTGAATCTAAATAACTACAGTTCATAGATATTTCATAGTTAATATTTTCAATACTAACTCCTCAGTGTAATCCAAAAGTATACTCTTGGAATACATTCTACCATCCGGTATATTAGTACATTTTTATTTTTACTGTTCATTTTAACAATCAGCTAAGACCACTTGTACATTTTAGTTTTATACATATTCATTTTATATTTTATTTGGAATTAGTTTAAGATTTAACAGCGTGCTCTCGATTGTCATTTAACAGCGACAGCTAAAAGTAGGTCAACTGCGTGAGCCAACTACGATCAAGCCTACTCTACACCCGTAAAGGTGTAAGTCGTAAAAATGAGTAGCTATCTATTATTTAGTAAACGTAAATAATTTATTGAAACCGTTAAACAATTGTATTTTTATTTTTCCCCTCTCCGTTGAGAAACCGGTACGTTCCACTTATATAATTATATTTTCCAGAAAACCCCCCCTTTGTCACCTCTATTCCGGTAAAGGGACAATACATGCCAAGCCTTAAGTTGTGATTCACTGAGGGGGCCCCGTTTTAAAGCACTAATCCAAGTATCACGCCGTTGCACAGAGAGATCATTTAAATAGTCATCTCGCTTGGTTAAAATAGCCGGAAATCGAAAAAAAGATAACTCATATCTTGCTCCCCGCATTCCACACTTAACAACAATACAACACGATGGCATTTTAGATAATTTCAAGAACTTATTACTAATTAACTACCATCAGTTGTTTACCAGTAAACAATGAAAAGTAAATAGAATATGACATGGGCCCTCCAGAACAACATGGCCGACCTGTCAGTGACGTCATTCTGGAATGGTCTATTGTTTACATTTTTAGGGTTAACCAACATCACCTCTTCTTAATTTTTCGACTTTTTTTTCCTAATCACATTGTAGCCAGAGATGGATGATGGTTACTTTTGCAGTAACGCGTTACTGTAACGATTTCAAGTTACTTTGTAAAAGTAATGCAGTTACCGTTACGCTACGCCCATTTCAAAAAGTAACGAACATATTAGTAAAGCGTTACTGTTAACTGCTAAAAATAATTACTTATAAATAAGAAGTAGAAGAGCAAAGCCGTTATGGGGACGGAAGTGAGCGTTCGTCGAAAGGGAGGTTTTGGAAATTAACTAATAAATATTTTAGCTTAGTTGCTGCGAGGTCAAACGTCGAAAAGGGTGTGAGTGTGATGGTCACGTGATGTAGAGTAACGACACATGGAAAATCATTCGCAGTGACAATGCCAAAAATGCATTAGCATCTAACATTGTAAAACACTTCATATGTTGTGACAGAACAATTGCTACAAGCCCTTGTTGTGCAGGTCCTCTTCCGCGCGGGATCTTCATCATGTGTAGAGGATCCTACACCCTTCTTGGCAGGACTTACACTGTCCCCATCTACTTTTTCAACCAGCCAATCTCATGTACCTACGTATCTTCGTTTTTTTGCGTGAAGAAAAATGAGAAAAGTATCAAGGACTAATAATTCCTTGAGTCCTGTTCGTTGAAAATTCTTTTGGATATCCGTATGCTCCTTATGCAAGTCTTCCTTTTCTATCCAGAAGTCATAAAGGTGTTGCACCATGTCATACTGTGGAGCCTAGCATTTCGGAGGATTCTTCTTCTATTCCACATAATCTACTTCGTTCTCCACTAGTTTGAGATTTTTGAATCCTGTTGGAACAACAGTCAACATTTCTAGCTTACTGTGTGTGTATTTCCGCCTTTATCTTTGCTAGTTCATCTCCTACTTCGTTTTCTTTCATTCCAGGTGTCCTTGAACCCACAATCTTCGATCATTGAACAGACTACATGAATAACCCGCTATACTGACAACACACTTTGTTTGAAGCCAACATATAAATCGATTCTCTCATTAATACAAACAGCAAAGGTCACAGATTCCAATAACAGTGCCGTGCTGTGTGAGGATTAAAATTTATTGAAAATATCCATCTTAGATTTATTTATTACTCAAAGAATGAATTTTAGTTGCCGTCATATGTCTGTTTACTCTTCTAGTATGTTCATTGTTCGGAGATTACAATGCTGCTCCTGTCTAGCTCATTAAGTTTTCTTGGGCATTCCTATGCCATTATTATTATTACACAAGGTTACTCTGTCTTCTACAGATACATTTAAACACAAACGGAACATAGGGAGTGTATTCTCCGATCTAAATAGTCCACCAACAAAAAATTTCTATAAGTTCAATTCAATGAATATCAAGTATTGATCTGGACAGCTGGATTCAGAACTAATGTTAGAAAGCCTGCCCATTCTCCTTCCAAAATTTGTTAGTTTTGTGCGAACTGCGATTTAGTATTGAATAATTATTTGATGGGGGTAGTAAACGTCGCTACATATTGAAACAATATGCTTACGTTTTATGTTGTTCGAATCGAAAATTAATTGTTAAATTCTCTTTAACAATTGATGTTTCGAGTTAAGATAATATTTATGTTTTGATTTCTTTTGGCCATAACGGCTTTCAAAATAAAAATAAATTCGTAAATAAAACAAAATAGGATTCTTTAAATTGAAACAGTTATGGGCTTGAACACCCTCACCTACCGACTGCTGTTTACTGACTGTCTGACGCTAATTAAGGACCGCCCACAGTTGAGAATAGGGAGTGGTGGTAATTGTACGATATGTTTTAGGTGTCCAAATAAACGATTGTAATAATCGTGTTTTTAATCTGTTGAAGCTGGATGTTGGTACAAGGGGGGTAGTGAAAATGAGGGGGATAAGGCCGGTAGGGAAGTGGGAGGTAGAAGATTGGGGGAGAAATATTAAAGTGAGAAAAGCCTCAGGGATAGATGGCCTGAGGGGTGATATGGTGAAGAGGCTGTTGGATGACAATAGGGAGTACTTCTGGGAACTATTCAACAGGGTGCTGAGGGAGGAGGAGTTCCCGGAAGGACGGAAGGTAGCCAGGGTGATACTGATGACAAAGGCGGGTAGAGAGGGGAAGCGGGCGGGGGACTATAGGCCTATCAGCCTGCTGTGTGGTATGGGTAAATTGATGGAGGGGATAATAAGGGATAGGATTGAGGAGGAAGTTGGTAGGAATGGGGGTTTTAGGGTAAACCAGCATGGGTTCACGAATGGGAAATCTTGCATCTCGGCACTGAGCAAGGTGATGGGTTTGGTGGAAAGAGCTAGGGAGGGCAGCTGGAGGAAGAAGAAATTGGCCCTACTCGTGTTCTTCGACGTCGAGAACGCGTTCAACAGTGTCAGCAAACGGGCAGTGTTGAGCGCGTTGCTGAGGCTTGGAGTGGAGCAGGGGTTGGTTAACCTGGTGGAGGACTACCTGACGGGGCGTGTGATTGTAGACTCCAGAGGGAGGAGATATGAGATGGAGGCTGGAGTGCCTCAGGGCTCGGTTCTTGGACCGACGCTCTGGAAGTGTGTGTTTGATGAGGTTTGTGGGATAGTATGTGAAGAGGGATGTGAGATTACGGTGTATGCGGATGATGTGTGTCTGGTATGTACAGCAAAGGGAGAGGCGGAGATAGAAAGAAAGGCGGAGAGAATGTGCAGGAAGATTGTGGAGAAGATAGAGCGGTGCGGACTGGAAGTGGCGGAAGAGAAGACGGTGGGGTTGCTAGTGAAGGGACGGAGCAGGGCAAGGGAAGTGGGGGTGATGGTTAAGGGAAGGAGAATTCGCATGGAGGAGTCTGTGAAATACCTAGGGGTGTGGTTGGATAGCCAATTATCCTTCAAAACGCATATGGTAAAGGCGGCAGAGAAGGGTAAAGTGAGGGCAGCATGGCTGGGAGAATGATGTGTAATGTGAAAGGGCCGGGAGAGTGGAAGAGGAGGGTAATTGGTAGGACGGTAGAGCAGAGTATGCTGTACGGTGCGGAGGTGTGGGGTGAAAGAGCGGGGGTGAATGCGAGGGTTAGGCCACTTCTGCGGGTGCAGAGAGGGATACTGCTGAGGGTGGTGCAGGGGTACAGGACAGTGGGTGGACTGGCAGCAGAGGTGCTGGCAATGTCCTACCCATTGGACGTGTTGGCTAGAGCTAGGAGCCAACGCTGGAGGGGTGCGACCAAAGAAGAGGTACGGGAATGGATGGAGGAGGAAATGGAGAGAAGGTGGGAGTATGAGGGCGCGCTAAAAGGAGCGATTGGGAATAGGAGAGATTGGATGGACCGGAAATTCGGGGAGGTGAACTACTTCTTGACACAAGTGCTCACTGGACATGGGTCGAGAGTAGGGTACCTCCACAAGATTGGGAAACGAGAGACTGGTGTGTGCGAGAGGTGTGAAGTGGAGGATGATGTGGGGCATATGTTTAGATGCTGGAGGAACGAGGAAGTGCTGAAGAAGTTGGAGAGGAAACTAGGGGAGGGGGTGTACTGGGAAAACATGGTGGAGATAATGTTGAGGGGGGAGGAGGAATGGATGGAGGTGAGTGGAGTAGTAGAGAGCATGGTAAGGGGGAGAGAAGGACTCGATATGGCATGAGAGGCAGGAGTGATAGGAGGGCGAAGATGACGGTGTGAGCGGAGAGTGTGCGAGGGACCGCCGCCTGTCTCGAAGTATGCTAGGGTAGTGATTCCGAGGCGGGGGTAACGGCGAGTTGAGGTGGGTTTGGATAAAAAAAAAAAGCTGGATGTTGGTCGACTAGCAGTTCTGATACAATACATTAAATCCCTATGTTCCGTTTGTGTTTGAATGTATCTGTATATCTTTTATCAATATTGAACTGTAAACTTGAAATAACAAACTTGCAACTAATACAAGCAGCAATGTCCAAAATATTTTAGTTACTCAAAGTATATTTACCCATGCATATTACTAATTTTCCGAAACATTCTGTTGGGCTATTACGGCGAAAATGTCTAATTAACGCCCTGTATACAGCACAAGGTAAACAAATTCGGATGTGGATCGAAATATCAAGTATCCCCCAGAATATTCGGAGACACAACAAGGAGAAAATGAAGGGAATTCACGAGTGCCGTCTTTCCTTTATCCGCACATAATATCAGATATTTGTTTGTGATGGAGAACACATATACGATCTAATCATATTTTATAGGAGCTAAGCGAGAGAAAAATAAGTTACGATCACATATAGAGATCAATATCACTTCAGAGTACGTTAAATCTATGGTACATCTGCTGGGATGCGACGTTCTTCACGGTGTGCTGTTACAAATTTTTGAACTATATGTGTATCTTTTATAGGCCAGTTTAAGATTTTTAAAATCTAAAATATCTTCCCGCTGGACCGAATAAGAAGACACATGGTTATTGGGAACTGACCAATTGAGCTTAGCCGACTAGTGGTGAAAATTCGATCTAGTAATAGCTCACAATAGTTTAGTGATGCTATTTACATTGAAGCTTATGAATCGATTTATTAATAATTTTAATTAAAAATGAAAGTTAGAACGCCGGCAATCGCCAACTCTTCCGTTAGAAAGTGTTGGTGACGATTAACCGTCACCGTCACCGTACAAACCAAAACCAACGAATTCCAGTCTGTACGCGACTTTTAATGACACATTTCTAAAATTCTTTTTTTACTTTTAAATCTTATAGCATTTATTTCATGATGTTTTTCTTCTACATGAAATGTTTGGAGGATTTCTGTCACATCTTTATTACTCTTTTCATATTTTTTCCACACTTAATTAAATGTCCACCAGATAAAATTCGTTCTCCATCGTATAAAGTTTTTCTGATTACGGTTTTCACTAGTCCAAGATAATATTTCAATAATAATAAGTTTTATTTGCCCAAATATGTTTATACAAAATCTTTATCTTTATAATTCTACTGTACGTGTGTATGTCACTGAACTCCTCCTAAACGGCTGGACCGATTTTGATGAAATTTGTTGTGTGTGTGTTCAAGTGGATTCGAGAAAGGTTTAGATTCACAATAATTGGTCCCGGCAGGTGGCATTGCAATCGAGTTCATAATGAACAACTCCTAAATGTATAGGCCGATTTTGATGAAATTTTGTGTGTTTGTGTAAGTAACTGGATAGTTTAGATTCACAATTAGTCCCAGTAGGTGGCGCTGCAATCGGGTTAATACTGAACTTTTCCTAAATGGTTTGGTCAGATTTTTATGAAATTTTGTGTGTTTGACTGAGTAACTGGATGGTTTAGAATCACAATTAGTACCAGTAGGTGGCGCTGCAATCGGGTTCATAATGAACAACTCCTAATCGGTTGGTCCGATTTTGATGAAATTTTGTGTGTTGGAGTAAGTAACTGGATGGTTTAGATTCACAATTAGTCCCAGTAGGGGGCGCTTCAAGTTTCCATAGGGCCGAAAAACGCTCTTCTATTTTCAACTCTGCGGTTATGAACTAACTTCTTACTCTTCACTTTTGGATGACCCTGTACACAAAATATCATAGATACGATTCTCATGATTGCTGCAATCGGGTTCATACTGAACTTCTACTAAACGGTTGGTCCGATTTTGCATAGGAGTTTTTTTCGTACGATAATTTCAAAAAGACGCGTCAAATTCTCACAAAAAAATATGTTTGCCCATAAAAATGGAAGAAAAAAAAATGAGGAAAGTCGAATTTTCAGGAAATATATTCCTTCTATCAATAAGAGGTTAGCACATGACAACGTTTGTCGGGTACTCTAGTATTATTATAAAATATTAAATGAAAATGATTATCAAATAGGTTCAGAGTGGAACCTGTCTATAGTGTAATGTTTTTGTTATTTATTTAAATAGTTTTTACGGGTGGGATAAAATTATAAACACTATGGCTAATTACTATCTATTTGTTTAAAGAAACACACACTGTGTTGAACCTAATTTATATACACACTTTACTTAATGTCTACTAATTCATTTACACTAGGTATAATAGTTCTAGTTTATTTTCACCACTTGAATATTACACTATTTATCTTCACTATTTTATTCACTGACCGATTACTAAGAACTTCTGTGAACTAACTCTTTACTGTCCGTTTCACTAATTAATTGTTCACGCACTCAAAAACCCGCGTATATATAGTCCTTCTCAACTCTAGAAAATTCCAGTACCCTCCGCGCTTGCCCTATGCACAAACAAATCATTGTAGTACTCGAATGTTCTTGAAAGAGGGAGCGCAGCCACCAAAATTTAGAGTCGAGGGACAGGACCGGCATTGAGTTGGTGACCTCGCAACAATAGTTACATTTTTATTCTTACACCCATATTCAAAGCGAACAAATTACATAATTTGAAGGCAAGTACAATTATAATAACAAAAAACAATTATAAATATAACATAATTAGTACCTAACTTTAGCATATAACATGGAGCACATACTTTAGGAACAACATTAAAGTACAAGATCAGGATCAATTATTTTATGAAAGAAGCTTCTACCACATGCTAGTATCCATCTATTTATTCATTGTTTTATTCTTGTGCTATTTCTTATGCGTCAAATATTTTCAGGAATTTTATTATATAGGTAGGTATGCGAGGTGTAAGGTAAGTGAAGCTTCTTTTTCCAACTGTTTTCTGAGGTCTAGGAATTGACAAATTGCGTTGTTTGGTAAGGATGTAATATGTTTTGAAAATAATGTTTGTTTTAAAACAAATAAATTGTAATTGTTCTTGCATACAGCTGTCTAATATCCATTATTTTAAGGTTGCTATAAACGTTTAGTAGAGTAAGTACTTTTTTTAAGTAAGGTGATTTTCTGCTACTTCTTTAAATTGACTCCTATAATGCAAACGAAATGCATTCCCCTGTGGTAGACATTTCTAGTAATGGGTTAATATAAATTAAAAATAAAATTGGACCAAATACGTTACCCTGTGGAATAATATTTAATTGCATTTTATTTATTTACACTGCTATAAAAAGAGTTACAATTTCAAAAATAAAAACTGTTTTCCGACCACTTTCCGTACACTTGTCAGTTTTCAATATTTAAAAAGGTAATTCTTTGTGCTTGCAGCAGAAAATTTAAGATAGTCTTTTGAATTTAAGTTATGGTAATGAGAATCGAAGTTAATTGGAATTGCAAATTAATTCCAAAGCAACAGGCAAGACACATTATAAGTTTCAAGTCCTTTCAGTGATCCCTAACCTTAACGTAGTGTAACGATGCTCTTGGAACGGATGGAGGAGAATACACTAATGGAGAATGTTTTGTCATATATAATATCACAAGAGAAAAAATTTTGTTGCTTAGCAATTTCACGAATGACATTTTCGACAGAATCACGAGCCGTTAGGCGAGTGGTTTTATCAAGAATTTCATGAGCAAAATTGCCGAAAAACAAAACCTTGAGAATAATTTTGCCTACATAATTTTTTCTCGAGTGGTATTCGACATGATTATTTCACGAGAAAAAGACAAAAAACAATAACATTAGAGAACTTTTATTTAACCACGGAACATAAACAAAAAAATATTTATTTATATAAAAGTTACAGTTATAATAATTAAACGTTTGTGCATTATTCTTATCGTTATGATGTGATTGTAGAACATGTACTTGCAGTATGTTTGAACTTGTACTAGGAAAATTTACTTGATCTGGTGCTGTATCTCTTAAGTTTTCAATTAATTGTAAATTATGTTCAGAGTCCAACTGCAAATAAGGTTTCAAAGAGTTGGAATGGGAATGTCCTGTTAATTTGATCATTTCTTGCTCACCAACATCTTTTTTTGCAAAGGCAGACATAGTGGAAGAGCGATGTGAATGGTTTGTTACTTCAAATATTTTGCTATACTCACCAATTTTTTCTGTCCGGGGTTTGGTCCATTTTGACCCAAATTCCAAATTCTCCTTTTAGGTCTAATTCTTGTTGGAAATAATGTACTTTGCAGTTCACTGCTTCGTTGCCTCGCTAGGCAAGTTCAAAATAGAATAAGTGAAATATTTTTCACTGTAGGCCGTCTGGGATGTCTTCGTCATGAACTTTTATCATTTCCAATAATTATTGGGTTGCAAGGGCTTCCAAAATTTCTTTTCTTTTGGTTACCTTGAACTTGTTTTCGTTTTGAGTCCTTTCGGTTTTTTTCTTCATAAACACTCACTTTTGAACTGAATTAATCTGACGTTTTCTAACAAGAAATAACACAATGACATTTCAAATAAATATGAGAACCATAGTAACAAAATTTGCTTTGATCAACGCACCTTGAAAAAATGAAAATTTTGTCACTTATAATTACACGAGAGCTTTTTTTTTGTCGAAGTAACCTTAACATGTATCAATAAGAATTTTGTTGCCTGGCAATTTAACGAAAAAAACTGCCTCCGTAGGACGAGTAATTTTTTCTGGCAGTTTTTTGAGTTGATTTACCTAATGGCAACAAAATTCGAATTATAAATGTCAAGTTTACTTCGACTCAAAAAAAAAGCTAGAGTGTAATTCGGTAAGACAATTTAATGAATATGTAAATCAATAAATAAAAAAATTAGATGTAAATCAGTTTATTTAATTTAACGGAAAAGTACAATTGTTAAAAATACAATTATTAAAAATAGCTTGATTTTCAGAACTTTCCACAAATGAAAACTTTTCTGACAACGCAAGTTTGAGAAAAATTGACATAACGTCATCAAAAATTTGTTTACAATGCTGGTTGTCATGCTTTCAAAAGTTAGGTTCCGTTATTGTCGCTGGAAAAGTTAGGGCAAACTTTTTTCGCTGTCATAATGACAAAATCACGCGGCTTATGGGAGTTTTTATACATGAATTAAATTGTCAAGGTAATTGCAGGTAACTTTTTTTGTCAGTAGAAGAGATACCGTAGCATTGGTATTTTGCCAGAGAAAAACAATCTAGTGAAATACTCACTGAATATAACCTTTTGCTGGCCTATTTTTGAAGTTTATGCTTATATTGGCTACGGTCTATTTCATTTTTTTAGTCGTTCAATCCCTATTGGCGGTGTTACTGAATTTATACAGAAATTCTTTTGTACTTTACAGCGGTAGAATTTATCCCTTTCATACATATGAATCTGAAGGAGAATTCCAATCGAAAAGCATATTTTTCCGCTTTGACTGATGCTACGCGATATACACAAAAAAAACTAGTCCGATATTTTTATATCCGAAAACGAAAATATTATTGGTGGATAAATTAATTATTTCAACCCTTACTATATATACGTGGAATATTTCTATAATTATAAAATAAAGTCAATAAATAACATATTTTACAATAAAAATATAGAATATATTACTTTACTGGTTTCACAAATTACATTTGCAACATCAGGAGTGAATTATTTAAATTTTTATAGATAAAAAAGTTACTAGGATATCTCATTTTTATATGTAACTGAGGATATGTCATATTGAGATTTTCCATCTAAGATATCAATGACAATGAAATTGGCAGCCGGATAGCAGTCGGACGAAATAATCATTACCTTTTGAATTAGGAAATATGTACCACAAAAAATATTCTATTTTCTATATGCATCATAGAAATTTTTATAAACTTTTTCTGAGTACTCTAACAATTGAAATAAACGTTCAATATTATCGGTTGCTAAAGCCACCGTCATCTACACTGTTAAAAAAACGGAATATTAAGTCTTACAAAAAATGTCGATGATACTGAAATTTTTTTTTGTTATTTTCGTACTCAGAAAAAAGTATCATCTTTCCATTATTTTTTTTAACAGTGTACATGGCGACGGCTTCAGCAGCCTATAATTTTAAAAGTTAGTTTTGATTATTAGAGTACTCAAAAAATTTTTTATCGAATTTCTATGAGGTGCTTAGAATCTACAACATTTTTTGTAAAATTTAATATTAATACGGAAGTTGTCCTGACCTATCCTTGTCTTGCCAATACCATTGTAGGAATATTTTTCCTTAAAATATGATTTTCCTGAACTTTTCCCCAATTTTTCGAGCAAAGTATTTTTTTTTTAATTTGACCCATTTATTATTATTATTATTTCCAATTCAAGTGTACTCTTGCTCAGCTTTTGCTGGTAATGTTCACCTATCCCGAGCGTTTGTAAACGCAAATGGGATTAGGCACAGCAGTTACATATTTAGAAATTTACGGACAGTGTGACAAGTATTCAAAATTGCAGCCTTCTGCAGATCGATGTATGTGTTTTTGTGAAGACCTAGTTTGGTGAGGCTGTCTTGTAGAGTTTTGGGGATTAGTCCCGTAGATGAAACGATGACCGGCACCACCTCTACCCTCTCTGCATGCCACATCTGTCCTACCTCAATTGCAAGATCGGTGTATTTTGCAATTTTCTCGTTGTATTTGTCTAACATATTGTTGTTATTGGGTACAGCAACATCCACTAGAAGAACCGAGTTAGCTTTTTTATCCACAACTACAATATCAGGCCGGTTATTCGTCACCCGTCTATCGGTGATAATTGACCTATCGTAGTATAGTCTAAAATCAGCATTCTCTAGAACTGCATGAGGATGGTACTTGTAATAAGGCGTGTAAGTGTTAACTAATCCAAATTTGTTGGCCAACTTCTGATGAATGATGTTGCACAGTTGGTTGTGCCTGCGTAGGTAATCAATGTTAGCTATGGCTGAACATCCCGACGTAATGTGTTGTATCGTCTCTGTTGTTTGTTGACACCTTCTGCACTTGTCCGACACGATGTTTGGATCTCTGATAACAAATTTCTTGTAATTGTTGGTATTAATAACTTGGTCTTGGATCGCCATCATAAATCCTTCTGTTTCTGGAAACAATGTTCCATCAGAGAGCCACTTATTTGATGCTTCCTTGTCGATATATGGTTGATTGAGGTCGTGATGATGTCGACCATGAAGCGCTTTCTGGGCCCACTCCGCCTGTTTGTCAGAGTCTGTAACGATTTCAAGTTTATTATCAGGGTTTACAAGATCTAAGGGGGAATAGTTTTTATCTGCTTTCGCGACCAGCTCATGCAATTTAGATGTTTGAGCCTTGCCAATGAAGAACTGTTGGAGTTTAGATATTTGTTTGTAATGTAAATTAACTATGTCCGTTAGAGCTCTCCCTCCCTCTTTTCTTGGTAGTGTGGTCCTAATAACTGATGATGTCGGGTGGTGACATTTGTGTTTGGTCATCATGGTTCGCGTTGTTCTTTGAATATCTTCCAGATCTGTTTTTGTCCACTTCAGAATTCCAAATGAGTATGTCAGGACCGGTATGGCGTAGGTGTTAATTGCTTTGGCAAGATTTCCTGCGTTCAACTGGGATTTCAATAAAGCAGTTATCCTTTGAGTGAACTGTCCTCGAATTTTGGTTTTTGCTTGCTTCTGGTCTAGTAGCTTAGCTTGCTGAAATCCTAGATATTTGTAGGTTTCACCATTTTGCATGGCATTTATAATGTTCCCATTAGGTAGTAACACATCTCCGTTAACGATTTTACCCTTCTCGATATTCAAGGTTTTGCACTTGTCTAATCCAAATCCCATTTGTATATCACTGGAAAAATTTTCAGTGATATTAAGTAAATGTTGAATTTGACGCTGGTTTGATGCGTATATTTTGATGTCATCCATATATAAAAGGTGGGAAACAGTGCAGCTAGTGTTCCTGTTGGCTTTGATTTTAAAGCCGTAATCCGTATCGTTAAGTAGCTTGGAAAGTGGATTCATTGCCAAACAAAACCAAAGTGGACTCAGGGAGTCGCCCTGGAAGATCCCCCTACGGATAGAAATTTCATCAGTTTCGAGGTATTGACCATTTATTTGTAAATGAAGGTTCGTTCGCCAGTGCTTCATCGATGATTCAAGAAAAGTAACAAGAGTGGGGTGTACTTTGTAAATTTGCAACACTTTAACAAGCCAGGAATGTGGAACGCTATCAAATGCTTTCCTATAATCTACGAAAGCCGTGTAGATGTTGCGCTGTTCCTTCTGCGCCTGTTTTAGTATTACCGAATCGATGATGAGTTGTTCTTTGCAGCCTTGGTGATCTCGTCTGCACCCTTTCTGTTCTTCCGACAAGATGTTGTTATGATTATTATTATTATTATTATTATTTCCAATTCAAGTGTACTCTTGCTCAGCTTTTGCTGGTAATGTTCACCTATCCCGAGCGTTTGTAAACGCAAATGGGATTAGGCACAGCAGTTACATATTTAGAAATTTACGGACAGTGTGACAAGTATTCAAAATTGCAGCCTTCTGCAGATCGATGTATGTGTTTTTGTGAAGACCTAGTTTGGTGAGGCTGTCTTGTAGAGTTTTGGGGATCAGTCCCGTAGATGAAACGATGACCGGCACCACCTCTACCCTCTCTGCATGCCACATCTGTCCTACCTCAATTGCAAGATCGGTGTATTTTGCAATTTTCTCGTTGTATTTGTCTAACATATTGTTGTTATTGGGTACAGCAACATCCACTAGAAGAACCGAGTTAGCTTTTTTATCCACAACTACAATATCAGGCCGGTTATTCGTCACCCGTCTATCGGTGATAATTATTATTATTATTATTATTATTATTATTATTATTATTATTATTATTATTATTATTATTATTATTATTATTATTATTATTATTATTATTATTATTATTATTATTATTATTATTATTATTATTATTATTATTACCACGTTTTTATTAACTCGCTTTCTTGTATGTCCAGGTGGAACTTTGTACATGATCTTAAACTTATTTTCCGATGGGTTAGAAAGTTAAAATTCAGAATAGGATGACAAGAAAAGAAAATATGGAAATAATTTAAAAAAATGGATAAAACGTCACTCTTTTAGTTTTCACATTCATCATATGGTCTATATACAACAGCTTGGTTGATAAATTATTATGTCTTGGTTTGGCTGCGAAAATTATGAATTGTAGGCGTAAGGTTCGAATCCTGGACATGGTGATATTTTTTTTATTTGTTATATTGTGACATTGGTATATGAATAACCAACAATAAGAAAAATTTTTTATATCACCAATATTTTCCAATTTATATCAACAATTCAAGCCATTCGTTTTTCAATTGTCGATATAATCAAATATGGAGGATTTTAAAAAGAAATGGGAAATTTGCCGCATCTCTCTGTAGTTATTTCATAAAAGTATTTTAATTCAATTGCAACATTCACACTCACAATACAAAAAAAAAAGAAAATAATACATGAAATAAAAAAAGTTAACCAAAAAGTAAAGATTAATAATAATAATAAACGTGCGACACAGCTACTTTCTACATTTTTATAGAACTGTCGCATGCGCCCCACGTTTATTATTATTATTATTCATTTATTTAGGAATAAGTCCAACGTTAGGGAGATCAGTGTGACCTCGATTGCAGCGCCACCTACCGGGACCAATTGTGAATCTAACCATTCTCGAGTCCACTTGAACAATCAAAAAATTCTATAAAAATCGGTTCAGCAGTTTAGGAGAAGTTGTCACAGACGCACAGAAGAATTGTATAATAATGACATCCTAAGTTACATATATAAAGATGAGTTTAGGCCCACAGCACTTAGGCCACATGTGAACCATTGTACAATGTACATCCTCCCGAGGAGTTGTCCTCCTAGGTCATCGTCCATCCTGTCCTTTTCAGGAAGGTGGACAGGTCACTAGGGGACAGCTCCTTTATATCGGCAGGTGTAGGCCAATACTCACCGAACACACACTATCTTATTGACGACAACTCCGGGCTCTCACATAAGACTTGCCTGACAGTTTCATCTTCTTGTTCACACATTCTGCATAGAGGTGTGTCCACTAGACCCATAGTATCGAGGTGTTTCCTTAGTTGACAGTGGCCAGTCAGAAATCCTACTGTTAAACGTAGGTCTTCGTCAAATATTTTTTCGGTTCCAGCTTCCCAAGGTGATCCTGGCAAGACTGCATCCTTTGATTCCATCCCATCTCTTTAAGGATTGAGCATGGGTGTAACGCTTGGCTAGTTCCGCAATTGTCGAAGTCGTCAGGCCGTAGGTGTCACTGGGTCCTAAAATTTTCAGTCCAGCCGCTTCCCTGGCTAAAGAATCGGTAATGCGATTACCTTTACTCCTGTCGTGTCCTTTAACCAAACTCAGGATAATTTTGTTATCTACCGAGGCGTTAGCTAAATCTTGGTGGCACTCCAATACTAGCCCTGATGTAACACGTTGTCTGTTCTAGGCTAATAGGGCTTGTCTGCTGTCGGTGCAGATTGTTATGTTTTTGCCAGAAATTATTTTCTGGTTAGTTCTTTTGTGGCAATTGAGATACCAGCCAGTTCTGTTTGAACCACGCTGGTATTTCTCCCCATTCCCCACTTAATTCTTAGGCTAAGTGATCTGGAGTAAACTCCACATCCTGAGCCTTCTTTGGTTTTTGAGCCGTCTGTATATATGCGTATTGCATTTGCAGCATCTGACTCTGTGGTCTGTTTTATTTGTATTTTGTAGGGTTTATTAAACACAAACTTGGGTTCAATTGCATCATTGGCCGCCTGCAGCTGAGGTAGCGCAGTAAGCGCTTCTCGCCATAGGCTTAGCCTCAATTGACTCACTCCTACTTCGGGGTTTACACCAGCCGTACGCAATCGTAACATGGTCATTAACGCAACCTCTTTGACGTGCAAGTCCAGAGGGGTCAGACCAATAATTAATTCCATTGCCGCGGTTGGTGCTGTTCTCATGGCTCCTGTTATGTTTAAACAAGCCATTCGCTGTATTTGATATAATTTTTGGATGGCCGTTGTTGTAGAACTTTCGGTCCTCATGCAATGGCTCCGTACGTCAGAATAGGTCTTATGATTGCAGTGTAGATCCAGGTGACCAGACGGGGTGAAGGACCCCATGTGCGTCCCACTGTTATCCGACATTGCTCATAAGCCACATATGCTCTTTTTGCTCTGCTTTGTAGGTGATAGTTCCATGTTAGCTTCCTGTCGAGGGTAATACCAAGGTATTTCACCTCTTCGGAGAAGTTTAATTTGCTATTGAAGATTTCGGGGGTTTTAAGCCCGATAATCCTCTTTTCCTGGTGAAAAGGACCATCTCAGTCTTCTTGGGATTGATCGACAGTGAGTGTTCCTTACACCATGTTTCTATTAATTTGAGCCCATCCTGCGCTCTATCGCACAGTGTGTTCACAAATTTTCCGGTCTGCAAGATAACTTTATCATCTGCGTATGCGATTGTTTAGAATCCATTATTGTTTAGGTGATTAATCAGGGTATCCAGGACTATGTTCCAAAGAAGGGGTGATAAGACCCCTCCCTGCGAACATCCCCTGATGACCAGTCCTCTCACTATGATGTCTTCTACACTGATACTTATTGCTCTACTGGAGAGCATTTTGAGTATCCATTCTCCCACTACCAGGGGTACATTCCTGGAGTTAAGTTTCTGGGTAATTGTTGGGAAGGTTGTTTTATCAAACGCTCCCTCAATACCTATGAATATACCAACCACTTGGTGAAGTGCCGAATCAGTTTACCTTCCCGGAGTACATGCATGCTGATTTGGATGAAGTGGGTGGTGAACTAGCACTTCATCTCTTATATACCTCTCCATTGTTTTTAAAAAGAACGATGTGAGGCTAATAGGTCGGAATGCTTTTGGTAAGGTGTAGTCCATCCTTCCTGGTTTGGGTATAAATACCACTCGTACCTCTCTCCCCTTGCTGGGAATATACCTCAGAGCTAAAGAGGCTCTGAATATTCCAACTAGGTGCGGCATGAGGATATCCATTACCCACTGAAGTAGGGCTGGTCTTATACCGTCAGGTCCTGGTGACTTGAAAGGGGAGAAGCCCGAAATGGCCCACCTTATCTTGTCCTCATCAAATACTGCACTAGCAAACTGCCAGTCGTATTGTGAGGGTGTTGTTGGTACTTCCGCCCAGTTCGTCGTTCCAGGAAAGACAGATCCTGGGAAGTGAGTTTCCATAAGAATCTCAGCGCTCTCTTGGAGGTTGGCGGCTTTATCGCCATTTTCCCTCGTCAGGATGCCGATACTCTTGTGGTGGTCGTTTGAGAGTACCTTCTGTAGCCTAGAAACTTGTGGGAAGATCTCGACTGCCTCAGTGTAGGCTCTTCAGGCTGCTCTTTGTTTTTGTCTGCAGACTTTTTTGAATTCTTTGAGGTTGGCTTGGTATAATCCCCAGTCCTCTTTGATTTTTGTTCGTTTTGCCTTGTTAAAGGTCGTTCTCGCTGTCTTCCTAAGGTGTTCCAGTTCAGGGCACCACCAAGTATTGGTTTTGCCATCTGTCTGGACAATCCTCATCGGACAGGATTTCTTATAGGCAATGTCTATTTTGTTTTGAATAGATAGTGTGTACCTTTCCAGTTCCTCATTATTGTCAGGAATCAGGACCTCTGTTTCCCGCAGAGCACCTTTTAAGAGGCGATACATCCGTCCTCTTCGGGCCACGGGATTTTATAGAGGTCCTGAGTTCCTGGCTTACCGTATAGGTCAGCCAGCGGTGGTCTGACATAGAAATGTGATCTGACACTAAAGATGAGTATCGCAGTCCCTCGTTTTTTTTTATATCAATTTCAATAATTTGCCCCTGACGATCCAAATGTTATTTGTGAAATTGGTAATATATGCTATATTCTGTTGTGGAATTTGTCATTTATTCATTTGATTTGATATTTATTGATGAAGTTTTTCCAATGGGTTTATCGTGGAAGCTAAGCTATTTTATCCAACAATTTCATATTTGTTGTTTCTCAAAAATAATCACAATCGGAAAACTTTTTTTTCGCTTGCTAACTTCACGATAAAAGCGTTAGATTTATTTGACGATGTGGCAATACCAGTGTTACCAAGACAAATAACAAACTAGGGTATATACGGTGTGATAATTCTGATTTTAATTAGAAAAGCTACAATGGGACAAAAATCTCCCGGGTAAATGTTCATTTAGAAAGTTTTGATTATTTATCTAACTGAAAACGAAAACTTTATCCGATTCGTTAAAATAAGATACAAAAATCCTCATAAAAACTCCATAACATGAGAAAAAAATTAACTTTGATCCAAATTTCACTCACTATATACCAATATATTGGTTATTTGGTCTACGAATCCACTTATTTAATGTTTCCTTCTTCCTGTTGGGACAGGAGAGTTGTTTTGTTAACATTGAAAGCTCGATATCAATAAAAGGTATAGAAGGCAAATGATTATTATCATGTCTTCTTGTCTAACTAGTTTTAATATGGTATGGTAATACCTAGAATAGCTCAATGAACTAGGAATCTCTACCCTACTGTTGGTTTCCGTGGCACACTGGAATAGAAGGGAACGAAATAGCAGATGAACAAGCAAAGATAGTAGCAGAAACTATCGGGGACCGGGACCCTTTTGCGGGTCTAAACCATCCTGCTACGGATTCCGTGACACACCGAAAACCTTGGTAACGAAGTAATGGATCAATTTGCCAGAAATGAAGGTCAGTCCCATTTCGGAAGAGTAGGGTTAATCGAAAATACCGAGTGGTGTCCCTGTCTAGAAAAAGATGTATAGGCGGAACATATTATGTGCTTCTGTTTGATTACTGACCGAGTCAGGCTACAGACTCTAGGAGCTATGAGCCCTGGGGATATAGATAGACTTTCCACAGATCACAGATTATCAACTAACTTGGGAAGATTGGAGGGGTCCCACCCTCCTCACCTTGTTAAACAATTTTTCGCAATGACTTCAGCGGTCGGGGTAAGTTCATATTTATCTACATCTCTTTTGCCGTCTTTACACGCAAAATCAGCCAATACGAGAGAGACAATGTGAAACGGTCATTTTAGGATATATTTAAATATATGGCAAAATATATTATTGGAATTTATCATACAGATAGAATAGTATAAAATGGGTCAATTCTCATTTCTAGTATACTAGACAAACCTTGATGTTACTGCTTTCTCCGAAAACTCCAAGTAAAAAACTATCTTTTTTATTTTAACACAACAAGAATGGAAAAATACTAATTATCTAGTTGGAATGAAAGCTTCAATATATTAAGAAGCTTTTTTAATGTAACGACTAATTACACGTTCAAACATTTGCTTAGCCAACATTCTTGTTTGAACAAAAATTATATTTCAAACATCCCCAACGTGATAAAACGCCGTTTATAACCGTATCGTTCCGAACAATTTAATTCCGACTCGCATTTCTGTCATCAATGTCACAATAACATTTGAAGAAAATAAAATATTACCAAACGTTCAGAGGTTTTGTGAAAATAAAAACCAAAATGGCTGTTTGGACATAAAAATGTTTACGGCGGTTCACCGATACAGAATTTTCAACTATTTTAGATTACGGTGAAACTTGAAACTAAAAATGGTGGATTTATGAGATTCCGGTAGAGATAGGATTCGTAATCAAACCAAAAACAAGGAAACTATGTGATGTTAACAATCACATAATATGTTTTTTCGCCTGTCTTTCCCTACTCTTTCCAGTTTAGCCTTCAGGGTTCACTAAGGATGCCAGTTATAGATCTGATCTCCACGATAATCGAAAAACTAATGAAAAACCGTCCATCTTTTTGAACATAATATCTTGAAATTTCATCAATTTGGTTTCCTACCTAATAAACGTACTAATGATACAATGTTTTATTTCCTTGTTGAAGTATATAGATCACTTAATAATAAACTTTTTCCGGCATCGGTTTTTTGTGATTTCGCGAAGGCCTTCGATTCTGTTGATCATGAAATTTTGATAAATAGACTAGAATATTATGACATCCGTGGTATTTCTTTAAAATGATTTGAATCTTACCTTGAATGTAGAAACGAGCAAATGGTGAAGTTTCGGAAAATTTACCAGTTAGCAGAGGTGTACCCCGAGGGTTCAGTTTTAGGTCCAATTATTTTTTTGGCATGACTTACGAATTAATGGTTAATTCACTTTATTTGCTGATGTTTGCTTGTTTTGCCATTGAATCTGTGTCTAAATAGCTTGATTTTTTTACTGCTTTAACAACTTACTACTCTTTGTTCGAGCAATGGTTTGCTTTTCTGGGGGTCTTGTTGGTTCGAAAAGACTTTAACAACTTAGCTGACAGACCGATTCATAGTTACCTTACTAGAAGAAAAAAAATCGATATTCATTTATTAATATGCACCTTCAAAGCCAAAAAATTATTTAATCAGCTACCTTTAGAATTAAAAGTGGCAAATAAATTTAATAAGTTCCGAATATTGACAAAGGCATTTCTGCTTGGAAGACCTTATTTTCCAGTGGCAGAATTCTACAATCTAACCCAGACTTTTGAGTTACATTGGCATAATTACGGATGTAGATAGGGGAGACTGAGGATACATTGGACAGTTTTTGATTTTTTAGTGATATTTTTTTCTGTAGGTAATCCACCTTCACAAAATTTTCGGAGATATTTTTTCAACCCATTAGTAACGTTATTTTGTTTAAAGGCTATTTCTAAACCAAGTACTTTGACGTTGGTAAGGCTTGAAAAACTAGTAGGCAATTGTCCACTCTATCCTCAGATCTGGGGCAACAATGGACATGCTAAGGGGATACCTTGGACATATGCTGATTTAACTGAAATTTGTTATTTAGAACCTAACAAATCAAAAAGATATTTATTTCAAAACCAGTAATCACAAAATATACATTATATAAATAAAAAATATATCACATACATAGAACTATTGCAAAAAAACTGAATAAACTTCTAAAAAAACTAGGCTAAATGGAAAATCTTGCACAAAATGCTAAAAAACTAAGCAAGGTATGGAAAGTCTTGGAGAAAATACTTAAATTTTTTTTTTATAAGGAGCCGTCCCTCCGCCGGCACCACCTCAGCCTCCTGGGCTTATTGTGGATACCCCTAGTATTCTGACTACATCCTATTCAGCCAATCCGTTCCCTGTATTAGCTCATACAGGTTGGTTGTAGAAGTCTTCTGGAGTCATTTTGGGTCTACCATACAGTTTCTGCCTCCTGTGGTCCAGCGTCTCACAGTTGCATAGTATATGCAGAGCTGTTTCAGTATCCTTTTTGCATCTTCTGCATGTAAGGTCTCCGTTATACAGCCCTATTTTGTTCAGGTGCTCCTTTGTGGGAAAGTGTCCCGTAAGTAGCCCCGTTATGGTGCGTAGTTTGTTCCTGCTCATTGAGAGCAGTTCTTTCGCTACTTTTTCTGATGGTTCTTTTATAAATTTCTTTCCATGTATTTGCCTGGGCGTATTCTTCCAGTGTTTATTGTTTTGTTCTTTTACCCACCCTTTTAACCATGACCTAGTTGAGCATCTGGGAATGCCCACAGCTGGTTCGGGTCCGTTCATCAGGGTTGACGATCCTGCTCTTGCGAGTTCGTCAGCTTTTTCATTGCCAGCGATTCCTTCGTGACCTGGGACCCACTCCAGTGTTACACTGTTCCGAGTCGACAGTCTTCTAAGTTCTTCGCCGCATTCCCATACCAGCCGAGATGTTACCTTATAGCTCTGAAGTGCTTTAAGGGCAGCTTGACTGTCACTGTAGATCCTGATCTGCCTGTTGTTGTAGGCTCTCATGTTATTTGCCCTTGCACATGCAAGTATTGTATAGACCTCTGCTTGAAATACCGAGGCGTATTCCTTCATATTTGCTCGACTTGCTGTATATACCCTCTCCGGTGCCGAGCTCATTCTTTGATCAGTCTGTGTACCAGATCAGTTCATTTGCTCTACTGAGTGGTGGTGCGTTCTCTTCCTCAAGCTCCTTTCGATCTTTGATGACAATCTCGAAGTTCTTGCGAAAGATATATCTAGTGGTCATGTGGTCTGTTGGCATTTTAAAGATGTCGTCATCCACATGCCTTATTTCTGTGTGTCCTCTCCCATGTGCCACGTCATGTTCTGATACTTTCTCCAGTCGGGTTAGAGCTGCCCTTGCTTCGCACATTATGACACAATGTAGCGGAGGAAGGTCTAGCATTGTCTCCAGTGCCGCTGTAGGAGTAGTCCTCATTGCCCCTGTAATGCCAATGCATGCAAGTCTTTGGACCTTGCTTAGTTTTAGCATTGCAGATGTTTGTCTGATCTTTGGCCACCAGACCAGAGATGCATATGTAATCCTGGGGATGACAACCATTTTGTACAACCAGTGTACCATGCTTGGTCTAAGTCCCCATTTAGTGTCGTAAGTGCGTCTGGCAACCATGAAGGTTACCTCTGCCTTCTTGATCACGTGCTGCAGGTGTCGGTTCCAAGTTAAACCTGGGTCTAGGATAACCCCAAGATATTTTACTTCATCCGACAATCGTATTGGTTCACCTTGAAGCGTCAGAGGGCCAAGTCCTTCCCTTTTCCTTCTTCTGGTAAACGCAATTATCTGTGTTTTTGAGGGACTTATGCGTAGCCCTTCTTCTACAGTCCAGCCTGTTACTACATTTAAAGCCATCTGGAGTCTGTCTCTGGTTGTACTGTTGAATTTACCTTGGGATAGAATTACCAGGTCATCTGCATATCCTATGGTGTTAAATCCTTCTCTGTGTATGGTTCTAATGAGCCCGTCCATAACCAGGTTCCACAGCAGCGGGGACAGTACTTCCCCCTGTGGACAACCTCTGGTTGCACGCCCGGCCATTGTCTCCCCCATAAGAGTTGTTTCTATTAGCCTGCTTCTGAGCATGCAGTCTATCCATTTGCAGCTCGTGGCATCGTTCCCTTTTTTGCTCGTTGCCTTGGCTATGGATTCGTAGGAGGTGTTGTCAAAAGCTTCTTCTATATCTAGAAAGGCTGCGAGCATCACCTCTTTATTTTCCAGCATTTTCCATACTTAAATTAATGCAAACTAAACTCGGTAAGATCTACGTTAAAATATATCATATTTTTGAAGTGCGGTCGTGTATCTTCTGTTGCCTTTGGGAGTATTGAAACAACTTCCTCGTTAGATATAAAATAAGAATCTTCCTGCGTTATTTGAAATCGCACTCTAGGAAAAACCCAAATAGGTGGTAATGCGTTTCCATTTGCACATTTAATTCCAACTTGCGTTACCAATTCGCCGCGCTCTCTGGACGTAACTTGGCCAACCTGTTTTTCACCTTTTTTTCCAACAACCTTTTCAACTGGTGGTACAGTTAACACCCCAGTTTCGTCTAAGTTATATATCTGACATGGTTGATAATTGTGTCTTTCGGTCACTTTTTCGAGTCACCCACAACGGTTCTGTTGAACGCAGTCATTCGAGCAAGAGATATGGCTTCTAGTTTTCTCACTGTCAAAGTTGGATTTCGCCGCAAAAAAGCCTCGAACCATTCTGAACCTGCCATTTCACTTGGTTTCCATGAATCTGGGACTTTCAATGAATTTCTTATTGCAAATTGGAAGGCTAACTGTATATTTATTTAAAAAAACAAAAACTATTTTAAGAAAATATTAACATGAATGGCTCTTATATAACTCACATTATGTAGTCCCAAGGTCGCATTAAAAAAAACATAACCGAAAGCATTGCAAAGCTTCAGCACTTACCTTAAATCTTATAACGAAACCTTAAATAAACGAAAATTCGCTATAAAAACGACATGCGTCTTCACATGGCAATGAGCATTAGCAAACTGATTCTTCGCCAAAAGAACACTTCAATGCTGGCACTGTAGCAGCAGTATCGCAATTTAGACGGAAAATTTGAAGGTCTCCATTTTATGCACTTGTCCAATGTATCCTCAGTCTCCCCTATATTATATTAAGGTCCATTTCCCCAGCCCCCCCAATAGAAAGTAGTGTGCTGAAAATTGGTATGAGGTTAGTGCTACGTTAGTGCTGGTTAGTGCCGAAACTTTTTTCGTTGGTGCTATCCCCTCTTACGGGGTACCGTTAGGGGGCTGGGGAAATGCTAGCCCCCCCCAAATGCCGTTAGGTGCTTGAAATTTGCTGTGTCGTTAGTGCTACGTTGGTGCTGTTTAGTGCCGAACTGATTTTCGTTAGTGCCGGCCCCCCCTTAAGGTGGGTGGTTGGGGGGCTAGAGAAATGCTAGCCCCCCCTTTTAAAGGTAGAGGGTTCTAGTTCGCTGTATGGTTAGTGCTACGCTAGTGTTGTTTAGTGCCGTATTTTGTTTCATTAGTGCTGACCCCCCTGAGGGGGGGAGTATCTGTGAGGGTGGAAAGTCCAAAAGGTCAAACCAACTGTGCTCTTATTTTATTACCTAATTCCTAAATGTTTGGTGGTGTATTAGAGTTTGTATGATTCGTTTCATTTTCATTTTTTTGCTCAGAATAATCTATGTTACGTCAGGGTGAAAAGCACAGTCCCATAAATGCTGCACTTTCAACTAGAATATTGTGGGAAATGTGACGTGACTTCCTAAGAGGTGGGTGGACTTTAACTCTTTATTCTTTTTATATTTTTTTTGTTCACCAAATTGTAGCTATAAGTTTTTGAATCATCGCAATTCGCCAGAAATTGTCCTAAAATTTTGAAAAAAGTGTTGTGGTCTCCTATAATCTATTAGGAAAAAACTCAAATTTACAGCGAATGTGATGTATGATTTCAAAAATTTCACATTATTTCTTTGTTCAAAATTTTTACGGCTTTCTTATGGTCAATTTTTGTTTGCTTTCTTATGCTAGGATTCTTTCAATTTTTTGCTCTAAACATTACGAAATTTTCCAATTCAATGACTATCGCAGACATTGTGTTTGGAACTTCCATAGCATCTATTACACAAAATTTCTCTATTCTTTTTTCACTCTAAAGAATTGAAAAAAAATTTCACAGAAAATTTTGATCTAAAAATTTTAAAACTTGTTTGAAAAATGAAATAAATTGTCACCTTTGAAATACCTTCACTTTTTACTGGAGAAATGGAATTGTATTTCTCTGGAAAATTGCAGTTTTTCCAAATTTTTTGTGCGCAGATTTTGACTTTTTCAGTTTGAAAATTTATATAATCACTTTCGAAGATTTTCATATTTTTTTCTATTAAAAATTCAAACAAGTTCAAATTTTTTTCCAGACGTTTTTCTATTTAAAACTTTTTTGAAATTTTTTAATCCACTCATCGTTTACCTCACAGCATTATTTCGAGAAATTCTACCTTTGAAAAAAAGTATCATGCTCATACTTAAAAATGTCTCCTTCGCCCCTCTTTGAAATTCCCCCATTTTAATGTAATTTTGGATTAATATTTTACATAAGTACGATAATAAGATTTTAATTAATAAGAGAATATAACAAAAGATATGTATTCTTCAAATTCAAGAATTACTTTTTTTCAAACAGCCTAATTTTTAACAGAAAAAAAAAGTCATGGTAAAACAAACAGGAAAATTTTTACATTACTTCAGTCAATACAAAAGAATTGAAATGAACATACTTAATGACATAAAATCACATAAAAACGTTTTTACAAATACTCAACTAATACAAACACATGCTAAGTTGTTTCTAAGTAAGTACCAATAAAATTAATTTCTACAAAATATTATTGAATATTTTAGAGATATTGCGTTACATCGAATTAAATAATGTTTAAAAGCATTTCATAACCGGAAATCGATTGTATCTTTTAAGATAAATAATTACTCCATAACTATCACTGATGATGATTACGTACAGTAATACTTTTTCTTAACGCACTCCAAGGAATGAATGGATGAATTTCCAAATAAAATTCACTTTTTGCAAACCAAAAAACGTTCCTAAAAGGAACTTTCACGAAAGAACCATTTGAGTTTGGTGATAAATATTTTACCCAATATTTTAAAACTGCCCTCACTATTTTCAAAATATCTTCTTTGCTTGTATTGTTACATTTTTGATAAATTTCAAAAATAAGCAGGACGTGATCATTTGATAATTATTGTTGGGTGCTAGACCCGCCATATGGACCATGCAATGCAATAAAAAAATCTTTGTCGGTGGATATCCTAATTTTTTTAACCAACTAAAAAAAATGAGGATGCATATTAAAAACCGGGGCCGATTTCGTTGCCTTTCTTTTCCCAAAAAAAAATGAGTCAAATAAAACACATCCTTTTGTTCGAAAAAAGTGACGAAAGAAAGGAAGCAACCTTTTCGCGGGTGGAATTGCAAACCGCTGTTTTTCAAACAAATAACTAGTTGAAAAGAGTGCGGCGCCTAAACAATACGCCATAGAGCGTTACTACTACTATTACTACTAATTTAGTCAGGCGAACCTTGGCCAAGGAAAACTCAAGCCAAGGTTCCGGCACTGAGGCCACTGGCGGGCCCATTGTGCCATTCCTGCTATTTATGCAACCATGAAGCCGAGTCCCTAGATGTAGGACCCAATCCTCTTCAGTGGATGCCTGCTTATGTCCCGGGGGCCATAACAGGGACTCCGAAGATTCACCTGCGTAGCACAGCTCAATGTGGACATACGATGAGAACATGGTCCGACGTTTCGTCAGCCATGCCGCAACCCCTACATAGGGGACTTTCCTCTAAACCTAAGTTACAGCAGTGCCCTGTTAGGAGTCCTGCTATCTTCTTTAACCTACTCCTTGGTAGTTCTAGAGCAGCTCTAGCATGTCCATCAGTCCATCCCCTCAATAGGAGCTTGGACTGCCTGAGACCCTGTAGAACCTTCCAGTGAGCGAGGTGCTGATTTCGTTGAGCGTTGACTCACATTCAAAACATTGGTTTTCTTCAAGTCAAAAAAATGGATTTCACTTACCTGACATAATATAGATAAATCTGTACCAAAAAAATTTAAACCAATTATATAAAATAAGAGTTCAGTTTGTTTAACGTTTTGGACTGTCCACCCGCACAGATACGCAATATTGATCACGGCGGTCTCGTGAAAAGTATAGGGTTCACGGGCCTACGATTTTTACATGTACTCATGCAAGATATGGAGTAAAAACTGCTCCTACCCCCCTCAGGGGGCCAGCACTAACGAAACAAAATACGGCACTAAACAGCACTAACGTAGCACTAACCACACAGCAAATAAGAACCCTCTGCCTTTAAGGGAAGGGGGGCTAGCATTTCTCCAGCCCCCCCAACCACCCACCTGAAGGGGGGCCGGCACTAACGAAAATCAGTACGGCACTAACGTAGCACTAACGATACAGCAAATTTCAAGCTCCTAACGGCTTTTGGAGGAGGCTGGCATTTCCTCAGCCCCCCCAACGGTACCCCGTAACAGGGGGTAGCACTAACGAAAATAGATACGGCACTTACACCTTCAATTGGGGGGGCTGGGGAAATGGACCTATTATATTATGTGTTGTATTATCAGTACAGTTTAGTCAGTATTTTTATTTTTTTTATTTTTTTAAATTATGTCCATAAAATGGTAAAATTTTTCATGGCAATAAAGCTCTCTCTCTCTCTCTCTCTCTCTCTCTCTCTCTCATGTTAAGCCAAGGAATCATGTCGGGGTGAGTTTCACTTTTGTCGTCTCTTCACGCAAAATTAGCCACTGCAAGGGAAAAAATGCTCACAACTCTATATTATCTGGACTATCTGATATCTAAGGTTTACTTTAGGAAATTATCATTTTTTAGAACCTTTTTTTAATTTCAGATATTTGCGAAAAGCAAAACTTTTTCACTTTTTTCATTTCCACTAATTATAAGTTTCTACAATCTTTTTGAGCAGTCTTCACTTTCTTTCATGTTTCTAAATGCCATACCTAATGGAATGATGAATTTTTGATAAAGGCGAACGGAAATTCGTACAAATGGTATATGTTGACTAGACTAGAAGGAATCGTTATCCTTTTGCTACAAACAGCTTAGAAATTATTTCCATTACAAATCACTTACATCTCGTTATCTTCGTCTAAAATAGAGTGACTAGTCCTATAAGGTCGTAAATTATAAATATATGTAAGTGTTAACGTTCACGTGGCAAATAAATTTTCGAAAACGTCAGTCAAAACACGTGACTTACTTACAAATTCCTAACAAAACATCTAACAAACATATAAATTGTCGCTACCCTCGGGGGATTATTTCCCTCAAGAAAATTTATAACTGATTCAATTACGTCAGCATACTACGAGTTTGAAAGATTCCTCGTTTTTTTTGTACTGGGTTCACATTTCATATTGCTGGAAGACAGATTGATACAGTTTTATTCTAATAAGAATGCAATTTTGCTTTCTATCCACAACTATCCATATAACATATCTTTTACAGGGTGATTCATTATTGTCCTCAATGATATTTGAATAAAATTTTGACCGATTCTAGCCATATTTTAAAATTAGTCGCAATTGTGCTTGACTTCGAATGGCGCCCAACGCCAAGAAATTAGATTTGTTTAATTGGCGCCCAACGTGGGGCCCGAACCCACGACCCACGAAATTTCTTTTCCCAGCATTTTTTTCTCCTTGGCAATGGGGGCTACATAATTTAAACCTGCCTAAAGCAGCAGACACCTGTTCGTAAACCTAGAACAAAAAGTATTTTATATTTTTTTTGTAAGTAAGAAAAATTAGTACTTTTTTCTACTTAGTTCCTGAAAGTCTCGGAGACTAGTAGTTCATTCAGACCTATTTTTTGGAGGAATTTTAGATTCTGTGCCTTAGGAGATCTTACATTTAAAAAAAGTTTAAAATGTTCATGGATACATTATAAAAAATCAGGTATATAATTAAATAATCAACTTAAACTGAATAATCAAACTTTGTTTAAACATTTTCTCTTTTTCTTCTTTAAATTAAGAAATAAAGATTACAAGAATTATTTTAATAAATGTTTCGTAGCAGAACCTTACCATCAAAGAATTTATAGTGGGTGTTCCCTGCTTCGCTCCTTCCTGCATAAATTGTATCACATTTCCAACAAGTTCACGACTTTGGCCACTTAAAACTCTGTTTTTCTCTTTACTCTTAAATGTCATTGTACATACTGTTCAAACACTAAACCTAATAATTAATTAAGCAGAATATCAAAAATGTAAAACTGATACTAAACCGAATCTTGAAGTTGTAGATACTAATAAATTAATTAACTAAAAAGAACACTAAAAATGTAACTACGCCACTGTAAATTTGTCGAAGTGCGTTGTCTGATCAACTTTTACCGACTGAGCTCCGTCAGCGTAACAAGAAGTTTGCTAACGCGCATACAAATCTCAACACTCTAGCTGTTCCGGTCGACCTATACGGTGACCCTGAGATTAAGAGACTCATGCTCTCTCTCTTTAACCATGGCTGGAACAAAGTCTCTCATAAGGCCTATTTTGATGTGCGAAGGTGGTAAAATAATCTTTCTTTGTTCTGCTAAGAGGTTTCCAGAAATATTGTTGGGTCCAGGTATGAAATTTGTCTATACTATGACCAGAGTATTTGAGTTATTATTAAACTGATTAATAGAAATGATCTCTATCCTATTTATCGAAATATATACAGAAAAACGCACAGAAAAAATAACGTCAATATTGAAAGCTGAGTCTGAAACTATTTTTTGATGACCCTGCCTCTCGGTAGCCATAATCCGTTTATTCATTCTGGTTTAATAAACGCCATTATAATTCCTTTAATAAAAGAAAAATACGTGGTAAAACTCGCCGTTATGAACTCATTGACGTGCTGAAAGATTTATCCCAAATTAATAATTTTTTCATTATTTAAAAATAAGAGAAAAATTCATTACAAATATTCTGTGTTCAACTGTGGCAGATATCGTGAAGAAATTCGGATGTAAATTTATTAAGAATACTTTATTTATTCGTTGAATGATACTTAAACACTGGTGAGTCGTTGAGTAGTACGCAAAAAAAATGTATAAGTAGTGGTGTTAACAATACATCGTTTTACAGGAAAACAACATGTTCTGAACAGTTCTACAGTTCTGAAACTACCAGTGTTGTATCATTTGACATATTATTCAACCATACTAATAAGAATATGGTATTGTTACATTGTTGGTGTTAATTTAGTATAATTTGGGTTCTTCGAGATGCAAATAAACTTCAGCGATGAAAAAATATCATTGGGAAAGAGGATATTACCAAGGTGTAGTGACCCTCGTATAATTTAGTAGGTCATTCACGAAATAGCTTAATTAACACTTTTATAACATTGGAGAGATATGTTTATCAACAATGATATAAAAGTGTTAGTAAGCATAAATATATAGTTTTGATTAGGACGACACATTACTAGACATTTTAAAAATATAATTATAACTTTAACTCTTCTGAGGTCAGTAGGGCTGAGCTGAAGTCTAAACAGATCAAGCTGAAGCTCAACTTGTGTTTTACTTATCGCCCCGTTATTAACCTTACAAAGGAAGCTGGACTATGTTCTAGCCATTCCATTTCAAGTGATATAATGTTTGGACCAGGTGAAAAAAATGTCTTAGAGAAGGAACAGAGCCTGTATCCAATCTCGATACAGCACGGCACTGTTGTTGGAATCTGTAACCTTTGCTGTGTGTATTGCTATCCTTGTTTTGGAATAAGAGAATCGATTTAGATGTTGGTTGTCAGTATAGCGGGTTATTGATTTATTCTGCTTAATGATCGGAGGGTACTTAAAGTTGTATAAAATAAGGGTACACGTATTAGAAAGAAACGTTAATGTCACACTTTTTGCTAGAGTTTGAGGTTATAATTTGTTGTAGCCTCCGTCTAGAAGCTGCATTTTTTCTGGTCGGTCACCTTCAAAGTCAACCCCGCTATTCTGCGGTAGATTTGAGTGTATTGTAAGTTCTTTATACAACATTTTTAGATTCTTACCAAGCTCTAATCGTTCTGAAATATTGGCAACTTGCAAATCTGATTATATTCAAGGAATACGGCAGTTATTCATCTCACTTATGTCAAATATAAAAGAGTTTTTAACTCCACTTTTCAACATTACTGTTGAAACAACCAATATTCACATTTTGTGTGACAAATGATCAATTTCAAATCCTTATTTCACACTTTTATGTTTATACGTCTTAACCAGTATTCCTTTGATTCCCCTTTGCACTCCACTGTGCCATAGCGTTGCGAATAAAGTAATCTGTAATCATTATCTTAAATTAATAAGGTGGCGGATCTTCTTTATATTCTAACCTTAAAAGATGCTCACTTTTTATTGGGCTTTCAATATTTTTCGAAGTTCTATACATCATTAGTATCCAGGCTTTGTTTTATACATAAATATGTTTATTAGTTTTTTTTGAGTTCTCTTCGCCCTAGCTTTGACCTACTTCTTCATTATCTTATTATTTGTTTTGCATTGGTCATAGCTTACGATTTGTGATTAAAAAATGTATATAAAATGCACTGTGGGAAGAATAAAGGGCTCTATGAAAAAATTTACGCTTCTAAATAGTACTTACCCTTGACTACATAGAGGGTTGAGAATGCAGAGTCGTGATGTACAAACCTTCCTTCCTGCCTTTCAACAAATCTTCTCAATCGTGATTTTAAGTATCTACCTTATATGTTGAGATTAATAATATTCAGCCTTATTCATAGTCACAGCGTTAGTAGCTATTAAATAATCTACTAACAAGTAGCCTCTAACATGTTACTCTCTTGCAAGGGAGGGTACCGCACGCTTTTTTATCGGACCAGAACCTTCAATTGGCATCGCAGAAAGCTTTGCCAAACAAACTCTAAATACCTGGGCAGCAAGAAGAGCTTTAGACTTCTGGCATAATATACCAGGATTGGTTCATTCAAAGGCTTCTATACATCCTTCGAAGAATGTCTCCAAAATGTTAGACTATAGCAGGCATGACCTACGTTGTCTAACATGCCTTTTAACAAGCCACTGTCTTCTGAATCATCATATGCTAAGACTTGTCGTTTTTGTCTGGAAGATGATGAAACAGCAGAGCATATAATTTGTTCCTGCCCCGCCGCGGCTCTAATCAGGTTTCTGATGTATGAGCCACAATAGACTCTTGCGAGTCGCAGTGGAGGGCCTTATAGACTCACCACTATCCTGACAGGTTACTATAAAAATGTGTCATATTTATAGTCCGTACTTTAGTAGCGACTAGTTAATATTATGTTAGCAGAAAAATACACATGGCAACAGCGCAAATTTTAATTTTGACATGTTGTGACTAACTTCAATTTTATTACCATAACAGGGTTGTCTCTGTCATAACCTAGCAAATGTCATATTTAATTGGTTCTTGTGTATTTTGTGCAGTTTGTTAATTGGTCAAATGAGAGATCCAAACTAGGGCTCGGAATTTTGAAAATTAAGGTATTCGATTAGTTGTTTGGTATTTTATTCGAATTAGTGGAATAGTTGAATATTCGAATAGCTATTATTAAAGAGAAACACTTTTAGATTGAAGAATAATAAATTTGTGTGCTCCTTATCCAAACAAAATTCATTTTGTGGTAATAAAGACATAAAATTATTGGGAATACTTTGTATGATTTATTTTTAATTTATATTGTTTATATAATATTCGAGGGTATCTCTCACTCAACTCAAATGAATCAAAACATACAACGACCGA
Source organism: Lochmaea crataegi (assembly GCA_947563755.1). Lineage (NCBI taxonomy): Eukaryota > Metazoa > Arthropoda > Insecta > Coleoptera > Chrysomelidae > Lochmaea > Lochmaea crataegi. The sequence goes on from OX387422.1 coordinate 113,846,231, forward strand.
CTTTTAATTTTTATGGCCTATTTTTGTTTTTTTCTATCTTCTTATCCCCAAAAATACCAATGGATTAATGCAGAGGCGGATTTAGGATTTTTTTCATACAAAATTGTGAAAACATTCTAAATATTTTTAAAGATTAATTTCTTAAATCGGCAAAGGACTATGCTTCCAGCTTATGGAAAATAAAAGACCACTCAAATGCGGATATTTTGATACCAACTTAGTCGTCTTGAAAAATAGAACATTTGATAACATTGCGCCAATGTTGTAATTTAATTAATAAACCCACAAAATCAGTTCATTTGTCAGAAATTTTCGATTCGATTACAAAATCTAACCATTCAATAGGACTCCACCTGCTGCGGTGAAACAGAGTCGGACTTGTGAATATAGTTGTACATACGATGAATACCAGTTTCGTTGAAACAAAATAATAGGATTATATTTTTCAGTTGTATAAAGATATGATAGATTGCAATCAAATTATGTAAAAAAGGTACATCTCTCAATTGGCAATCTAACATCCTTACATAAGTTTGTCATTTTGTAATAGCAGTTTATTATAACGTTTTCTATATTATAATAGTAAAATTATAATAGGTACATTTAATAACTGACCGACACGTATTTCGTAAACAATTCCGGTACAAACGAATTCCCGTCAGGATTCTTAATGACTATAAAATACACATGAGTTCCCGTCCGACACTTGCAGGTATCTTAATCCCGCACTCGAATTGCCGTCCAGTTTATTTAATCCGCTTACAGGTAAACTAAATAGTTTTGAAAATTCCAGTAAATCGTAATACCTATTCGTAATCCTGAATTCTAATGAAAAAGTTGAATAACCTATTAGGGTGGCTAGGGGGTCTGTCAGTACTAATTGCTATGAATATATTTTTCTATTATATTTTCTGTTATATTAAGATGTCATTTTCGAAACGGCAGTTTATTAATATACATATTTCCGAACGTTTGTTGTCGTACGCTATAGTGATACACAAAATGCTTGAAGTAATACTAAGTGAAAAGGGTAAACCCTTTCTGGTTCGGTTATATGTTAGGTTAGGTTAGCTTCTTTACATGTATGTATTCATGACTCAGTTCAGTAGTAGTACGCAATAAAATTGTAGAATTACAATTCCGTATTTTATTCCAATAATGATATCATATAAAATAATACCGTTTAATAGTGCCAAACATAAGACATTTATAACTATTTCTTATTTCATACATCTGAAAACGGACCTCCCTTAAAACTTTTACTGTTCACTTATTACAATTTGCAATAAATACATAGCTAGATATCAGATGATTCAGAGAATTTACCGTAATTACCATAAACACCTTTTAGACAGGACAGTTTTCACTCGAGTGACGGCTTAACGTATCCTAATTATGGAACAGGTAGACTGGTTGACTGTAGTTGACGCTGCTGATCGAACTATACCTAATCATGAAGAAATATAATGATGCAAATTAGATTTCAGTTAACAGTGCTTTTTATGTCACGCAAGGGAAAACACTCATCGCCATCAAAATATATATAACACAAAAACCGGCTTCGGCTATCAAAAAAATACAAAAATTAAACAAAATCCGGCTTCGGCTATCAAAAAAATACAAAAATTAAACAAAACCCGGCTTCGGCCATCAAAAAAATTTAATAAAGCAAAAAGGCGACTTTAGCTACCAAAAAAATATAAAAACCGGCTTAGGCCAATAAAAAATTTTTTTTCAGCTACATTTCGCGGATAGAAGGTAATGAGGTACTCAGGCACTGCCTGTGGGGGGAAGGTGGAGCGCGTAAAAGGGGATACTCTAAGAATTATACATTATTTTTTAGTATCGCCCTTTACGTCGGGTTCATTATCTACACACATTTCACAAGCACTTTTGTATTAACAGTTAATAGACATTTAACATCTTGCATACAAAAAAATCTTTTCCGCAACCCTATCCTATTTTTTTTTAAAGAGTTACCGATGCCAACAAATACACTACAAAATACTACAAAGAAAAAACAAAATATAAAAATTAACTGATAAAATTAGTTCAGTTCAACCCTGACTGGTTTTATTTATTCATTTCTTATCACCGCTGATATCCTTACTTCGTGGAATCTGTAATACATGTCTATTTACGTATTTTCTCTCTGTATTACTCATACAATCTCCGTAAGCGATTTTAAAAATAATATCATTAATTGTGGGTTTATTAATTAAATTACAACATTGGCGCAATGTTATCAAATGTTCTATTTTTCAAGACGAATAAGTTGGTATCAAAATATCCGCATTTGAGTGGTCTTTTATTTTCCATAAGATGGAAGCATAGTCCTTTAAATAGGGGTAAATTTATATTTTTTGACATGTTAATCAAAACTTATATTATAAAGAGGAAATATTTGCCTGTTTGGTTGTTTTGAATAGGCTCCGAAACTACTAGACCGATTTAAAAAATTCTTCCGCCGTTCGAAAGCCACTCGATCCCCGGGTGACACAGGCTATATTATATTTTCAAAAAATTAGGGATCCTCACTAAAACTCCAATAATGTAACCCGAGGTGTAAAAAATTGACCTTAGAATTTCCTTACATCGCGTGCGCTACGAAAACTATCGATAGAACAAAATAATGTAGGTACTACGAGTTTGCAGAACACTTCATTATCTACAAAAAGTGTCGCGACAGCGTCTAGCTATTATAGTTATGTAGTTATGTCACAATGAGTGTTCTTTTATTTTAAAAACCTAATTGAAATACCGGCACTAGAAAAAGCTCACGAGTATTAGAAAAAAGTCGCATGGTCGCCACTCACACGCTCGGCTAGCTAGGCAGCACCATTTGCGCGGTGGGCTCCCAACGCAGCGGTCTAGTGCGGAATCGAATGATACAATATAAAATTGTCACCATCGATGCCAATCAATGTTAGTGCAGCCGCTAATTATTTTTCTTTCCGTTAATGAATAGTCATATAAATAAGATATACTAAATGGAGAAATAATATTTTTATTATTATTATCGATGCCGACCTAGGTAATTTATATGTTATGTGCAATTCGTCTGTTTATTCAGTGAATCGATAACCGTACTGGGGCTGTATTTTCGAGATCACTCTTGTATAATTCGTGTACGAAATTGAAAGAACTTCGCACGAAAATCGGTTATCCGTATTTTCGAATCACTTTCGAAGGCTTCGTGTACGATTTGTTTCGCACGGATCAGTGGATTTTAAGTTGAGCGTTCATGTACATCAGTCTAAGAAAACATACGTCTGGAAAGCAATAAAACAATTTTGTCTACATAGTTTAGTTAAATGAACATTTATGTATAGTTCTTTTCACGATCTAAGCTATACAGGGTGTCCCAGACTAATTTATCCAGGCTATATCTCTTAAACGAATAGATATTTTCGAATGGGACAAAAACTGATCTATTCCATTTCTAATACACTTTAATATGGCGTAGAAAAAATCATCCCCTAAATATTCATCACTTAGTTACAACCCCTAACTTTAAATTTTTTAACAGCACCCTGTATATTTTTTTATAGTTTTGGATGTGGTCTTCCATCGTCTATTCAAGAAATTTTTCAAAAATAAAATGGGTTCGTAACTAATCAAGAAACAAGCAACAAGACGGAGCTCCTCCACACAATTCGAGAATCGTTAGCGACCACCTACAAAACCGTTTCGATAACCACTGGATAGTAAACAACTCTCCAGAAATTATGTGGGCGGCACGTTCATCTGATTTGTCAACTCTTGACTCTTTATTTTGGGCAGGGGGTTTACGTTTCTAGGAGGGTATTGTGGTACTATCTATTGCTCAAATTCATTTGAATAATCCTTAATACAGACTTTATTATTTCTGTCCATTGTTTACAAAGTGGAATTATTTGTTGGATGACATTGACAATTGGCCGTGACAGTCGTGTCTTGGATAAAAGCGTTCGTTTGTCATGCCGTGGCTTACATAGAGGGAAGTGTAGCACTTTATGACTTGATCTGTGCGGAACACGCTCGGTATAGTGAGCAGTGTAGTTCGGATGTATGTTTCGGGTAGGTTTTTCTATGGTAGTATTATGTACTGAAGTTGAGGAAGTGTCAGTCACTATTTTTGCGCTGTGTGCTTTCTACTATACTCTGTCCATCCAAGCAACGGAGTGTTCCAAAACAGTATCATGCATAGTGCACGTGATCTCTCCAACTCTGTATGGACAATTAATTCCGCCGGCCGATTGCAGTTGAATCCGATTAGCCAGCGCATGGAGGCATATTTATTTTAGCCAATAGATGCAAAGGCGCATGGTGATCACGCATCTATCGTTGTTTGGGTCGCTCTGTTTGTTCGATGGATATAGTATAGATGGCTTGGTTTCCAAAAGTGCATCGAACGAGAATCTGAATTTTTTTAATGACTGGGAAGTCATCCCCTGCTCGGTTTTATTGGTTCTCGTTCTGAATTAGTTGTGGAATATACGGTATAGTATTTTGTTCTACAGGAGTTCGTATTGTTGGAGAATTCCGTCCTGTTTTGGAAGCCGTTTTCACAAACCCTTATAGGGGATATATTGCACTCAAACGATTGAAAGCGCCAACGTTGAAGTTTTGGCATTGGAGGTGTGCCACTTGTTGTTGATGTTGGTTCATTATTTGTTGGTTGCCATCCAGTAAGAGGAAGATTTTGAGTACTGGACCCTTTTTGGAAAAGGGTTCACCTGGCCAGGGCCAGTGATAATAGATATTGTTTATCAATGAAAACCGCTAAATGTAGACGAATTAAAAGAAAACATAAGACATGCATGTTGCCAAATTACTCCTGCAGTGACTCAAGCCATGTTATCTTTATTACATTTATTTTTATTGTTTCTTTAAGCTTTAAGGCTTTCTTGATTAATTTAACAAAAATAAAAAATAAACTGATATTTTCTTGATTACTTATGAACCCATTTTATTTTTGAAAAATTTCTTGAATAGACGATGGAAGACCACATCCAAAATTATAAAAAAATATACAGGGTGCTATTAAAAGATTTAAAGTTGGGGGTTGTAACTAAGGGATGAATATTTAGTGGATGATCTTTTTTACGCCATATTAAAGTGTATTAGAAATGGAATAGATCAATTTTTGTCCCATTCGAAAATCTCTATTCGTTTAAGAGATATAGCTTGGATAAATTAGTCTGGGACACCCTGTATATAATAATTTCCTTACATAAGAAACTGACAACCTTCTTTATTACAACTATTTATCTGATGTATACAAACAAAATTTCTTCTATTTTTCTTAATAAAAGTTGGGTTAGGTGTTAGTGATAAATGTCGAAAAATGGTCTTAAAGATCTCTGTGGATCTCTGCTTTTCGTAAGGGAGAAATGGAATGGTCGAATTTGCGGTATTGCCAATGCAAATATTTATCGCATACGAAGACATTTTCGAAGATGATTCAAAAATACGATCTTTAAATCGTATGTGATTTTTTTCATTCGAATTAAATCGCATACGAAAAGGTTCGACTGATCTCGAAAATACGGCACTTGATTGCTTCGTCAAAAAATATGACGCAAAAAAAATCTGAATTCAGCAAAATATGTATAACTGAGCCACAGCAACGTGTGGCCGGGTTTTAGATAGTTAGAAATATTTCAACATTAAAATAGTCAAATAGATGAATGAATAACAAAATGAATAATGAATATACCACAAGGGCCATTTATTCGAATACAATTCCGAGCCCTACCAAACCAGATAAACGTTAACGAAGAATTGACCTTTTCCAAGTACGTCATCGTGACGAATTTCTGTTACTGCTTTTTTACACTTTTAAATTATTATGGTATCCAACTAATACACACTAGTACACAAATTACCAATTTTCTTTTGTTCTCGATTTATATTTAAATCAGTAAAAAATGCTATTTCCATCCATCTTTCTGAAGGTTGTCCGTGATCAGCTGACAACATGGCTCGGGATGACGTCACTTGGAAACGCTCCATTAATTGAGATGCAAGCAGCTGAAATGCTAATATATCGGAATCCAAAAGTGTATTTGAAACGACAAAATCGTTTGGAGAATGTATTATTTAATTTATTCAAGAACAGATAGCAAATGTAAATAATTGGAGCCTTCCTATATCTTCTGCCACGCAAGTCTTGAATATATTATAAACAACCTAATAAAAGTTTTATTATAAAATAATAAGTTATTGTGATCAATAGATAGTAAGTAGTGAAAAATATCACTGAGATTCTTATGGTCACTCTTCTTGTTAATAGTATAAGGCTCTTGAGATATGTGAACCATTTCTAAGAAAAGTATTTTTTCATTATTTGTTTCTATGTCTAAAATATTAACAGATTCAAAATCCATAACGTGGTCTTTATCAATTACATGTTCTGCTAATGCACATCTTTCAGGATGTAATCTACAATCACTTTTATGAAAACTTAAATGACTTTTTAATTTTTGACTGGTGTGGCCAATGTATTTATTATTACAGTTTTTACATGGTATACAATATATTACATTTGATAGATTGAGAATATCTATTGATCACAATAATAAGATTTCAAATTTTAATTCTTAATCAAAAATTAATTTTTTAAAAAAACTTTTATAATAATTTGACATTATCATAACCTACACTCTCCATTTTTTGACATAATTTTTTAACTTATTAGAAAGAAAAAAATGAAATTGTTTATCTGTCATAATGACAATATTTCAATATTTTTTAAAAAATTCAAATACCAATTTTAGCATTTAATATATATTTACCATTTTATATCAATCCTCAATTTACTGTAACTTGATAATGGAAATAAAAGTTTCCGAAAGCTTGTTAAATTAGTAAGAAGAGTTCACTTTTATAAACTTGCCGTTTCCCCAATATTTCTGGTTTTATACCTAATTAGTCGGCAAAGACTATCCTATATATATATATATATATATATATATATATATATACTAAAAACTTTTTATGGGATACAGCCAAAATGATTTGTGGTTGGTAAAGAAGACTCTTTTTTACTAATCCAAGCTTTCGATAATGTTTATTATCATTTTCAAGGCTAAAAGTATAAATTCTTTGTTACAAATTTGGATAAAAAATATATTTTTTATAACATAACTTACTAGCAAGTTACTTAATTCCTTTGAGAACGTGAATTCATTTGTCAAACATGGAAACTTATCTTAACAAACTATTGTAAGACAATTTTTTTTTCTCACCCTGTTATTCTTAAAATAGTTTTCGTTTCAAGTAAAATGAATTAAATCATGGGTATACCCTAATATTTCAGAAATGCATTTCTCGACCAAACAACCAATTGTCTGAAACAGATAAGTAAAGTATCAAAATGTCACGTAGTCTTCGAGGCCACGAAAGGGGAAAGAAAATTTTAAGAACGATTTGAGATTTAGTTTCTAGAAAATAACTAAAGTGTTCACTTGAGCCAAATAAATCCATTAAACTATAGTGTGTATTGTGGTGAATATCAGGAGTTAAATAGGTGAGTCTATCTCACAGAGTAATTCAGTTTTGCCTGTTATTTGATATTTGATTTTAAAAGATATTTTATGACATAGAGTATATATATTTGCTAATTATTTTTAATAATTACTTTGTTTAAAGTTCTTTAATATTCAACGTTATTAAGAACATTAATTTGTTGTTGCATTTCCTATTCATCCAATCATACTGTACTGTGGAGAGTTTGTGCCACTTGCAGTTTAACTCACATACCTATACTGTATTGTGGAGAGTTTGCGCCACTTGCGGTTTGTCCATTCCTGATACTGGGTGACTTCTCACGTCACCCATATTTCCTTCCACCCCCCCTGTATTGTGGAGAGTTTGTGCCACTTGCAGTGTAACCTTATTTTGCTGTACTGTGGAGAGTTTGTGCCACTTGCAGTGTATTATTATTTTGCTGTACTGTGGAGAGTTTGTGCCACTTGCAGTTTAACTCATATACCTATACTGTATTGTGGAGAGTTTGCGCCACTTGCGGTTTGTCCATTCCTAATACTGGGTGACTTCTCACGTCACCCATATCTCCTTCCACCCCCCTGTATTGTGGAGAGCTTGAGCCACTTGCAGTGTAACCTTATTTAGCTGTACTGTGGAGAGTTTGTGCCACTTGCAGTTTAACTCACATACCTATACTGTATTGTGGAGAGTTTGTGCCACTTGCGGTTTGTCCATTCCTGATACTGGGTGACTTCTCACGTCACCCATATTTCCTTCCACCCCCCCTGTATTGTGGAGAGTTTGAGCCACTTGCAGTGTAACCTTATTTTGCTGTACTGTGGAGAGTTTGTGCCACTTGCAGTGTATTATTATTTTGCTGTACTGTGGAGAGTTTGTGCCACTTGCAGTGTATTATTATTTTGCTGTACTGTGGAGAGTTTGTGCCACTTGCAGTGTATTATTATTTTGCTGTACTGTGGAGAGTTTGTTCCACTTTCAGTGTATTATTATTTTGCTGTACTGTGGAGAGTTTGTGCCACTTGCAGTAGTTATAATATTGTTTGTGGAGAGTTTGTGCCACATATTCCTTACATGCACTGGGGAGAGTTTGCGCCCCTTGCACCTTTCCTAATAACCCTAAATATTTACTATTAGGCATTTATTTTTGATCAAGTGAAGTTTTAACTTTACTTTAGTACTGATATGCATAATCACAGTTCAAACACATAAGATGCACCTTGTATATTATTAATACTTTCATTAATTTTGGGGATTTCAACTATACTAATCGTTAGTTAAATCATTAATCATTATTTATGGCAAATTGAATACTCAGAGTGTTTTTCTATCTAATTCCAGGTACGTCATCTCGGTTGTTCAACCCACTTGGACCATGTCCACATGGACTGTTCAAATAAATCCAGGCATCACGTCCAGTAAATAGTTATTTTCAACATTTAGATTTGTTTTATTATCTATATTATAAACAATATAATGTAAGTACACAGTAAGTAATTAAAAGTTAAATTCTAATTAAATATATCAACCTTTACAAATCACTCATTCTCCTCAAGTCAAGTTTTTCCCTCCTACATTATTATTAAATTTTTTTCACATATTTAAAAAAAAAACTACTAAAATTGTTAAAAATGACAAAATCAGTCATCTTGGTTCCATTATAAACTATACAAAACCAGTAACTGACCAAGTTTTTCATAATGTAGAAATAATAAAAAAGTCATCAGCTCGAAAATATAAAATAGCTGTTTTCAGAAAAATACATTATTACCAACACAATTGGTACCAACTGAAATCAAGGCACCAATTTTTGAATAATTTTTGATCGAAGTGATTGCAATAGACAAAAGAGATCATGTGCCTTAACTGAACATGTCATAGATACAGGTCATCATTTTGGCTGTACCCCATAAAAAGTTTTTAGTTTCTTTTTCAACTAGTCAGCCGTAACTACCCTACTGCTTCTTTTATATATATATATTGTAACTCTTGAAAATTCCACTACTTTCTGCGCTCGTCCTATGCACAAACAGAGCTTTTTTCTCGAAAGTTCTCGAAAGGGGCGCAGCCACCAAAATTTACAGTCGAGGGACAGGCCCGACTTTGAGCTGGTGACTTCGCAACAATCTGTTGCCACGTAAGTCTTGAAAATATTATAAACAACCCAATAAAAGTTTTATTATAGAATAATAAGTTATTTTTTTGACAATGCCAGTGACTGCTGAATATAAATGTACGAAATGAGGGGAAGTACTGGAAGTACACTGTATATTTACATTATTTAAAACGTTTATCTTATTTTAGTACGCACCTAAACATAAAGAAGCATGCTGCTAAATATTTAAAACGTTACTAGCGTTAGCATGATGCTTAATACGTCTATGAATAGGTTATTTGTGATTCTCAACTAGTAGAGTTTTAGTAGCCACTAACTTTGACTATCAATAAGGCTGTTCAGCTTTAATAGTTGAAGCTATGTTAATTGAATTATCGTTATTATTGGGTATTAAATAGTATATTGTGTCACCAGTGCAGAAAATGAGCATCAGCAGCAATTAATAGCTAAGGGCTGCTTAAGCGTTTCCTGCACACACAACTTTTTTTCGCCTACAAAATAAACCAAAAAAAATAGGAAAATATAACATGATTTACACTGACGATTAATGAAAATTTACGTGAAATATCAAGTACTGAAGTGAAAACATGGCAATGGTTTATGTGATTGGTAAGGTAGGCGAAAAAATGATTTATTTTCTATATTTTCAATTCCTTTGCTTATAAATTCTGTAGGATGATTATTATTATTCAAAACTGACTTCATTTGAAGCTTTTCCTTCATAAACCCATGATTATTGGAGCAAATGGCTTTATGGTATAGAATAATTGAACTTAAAATTCAAATAATTAATATAATAATAATGTTTAATTATAATAATGTTTATTCAAGGAATATAATACAATATAATAAATAATTTAAAAAGTAATTATTGTTAAAAATACATGAATAAACATAAAATCACTGAAGCGCCAAAGACGCTTGTACGTGATATTTTCACATAATTAAAAATACATTTATAACACCATAAAATATATTATATATGAAAAATCGAAATATAACTATTTTACTAAAACGATACAAAAAAAAACATATAAAACTTATAATTTCAGCATATATAATTATTGAAAATTTAATTGTCTGAATTAGGTAATAATCAAAAATCGGAGAAGTAGTCACAATAGGGTGAATTCACATAATCGGGAAATATTGACTGTATAATTCAAAATGGCAGGATCAATTAGATTCATAACATCAAATACAAAATTTAAGGCCGACTAGATTATTGAATATTTTTCTGTCAGTATTGTACATCCATTCCTTTACAGAGCGTTTAAATGTTCTATGATTATTGATGTTTCTCAAGTTGAGAGGTAAAATATTATAAATTTTTGCTGACAGAAATTCCACAGAGCGTTGACCGATTGTTTTCTCACATATTGGAATATTTAAGTTTTCTTTTGCTCTCGTGTTGTGACAATGTTGGACTGGTTGTACTCTTATTTTATTACTATGTATATTTGTGAATATTTTTTCACAGAAAATTTGTCTCACATCAAATATTTTATTTTGTGAAAAAAGTTTATCACTAGAAAACCTTATATTTTTTTTATAAATGATTCTCAGTATCCATTTTTGTAATACATTAAGTCCCTGCAAATTGCTTTCTGTTACACCTCCCCAGCCTAGGATACCATATTGCAACTGAGATTGCACCAACGAGAAATACAAAATTTTAAGATTTTTCAATGTCAAGAAATCAACTAAGAATCTGAATTTAGTCAGCAGACCTCTCAATTTATTCTTGACGTTGTTAACTTGTAAGTCCCACCTTAAATGTCTATCTATTACGATTCCTAAGTATTTGATTTGATCTTTTTCAAAAATTTGTATTTGGTCATCAATTATTAATGGTCCCAGATCAGGAAGGTGATTGGAGTAGGATGTGAACGGTAAGTAATTTGTTTTTTGGCTGTTTAGAGTCAATTTGTTATATTTATACCAGCTGCATATTTGTCTTAAATCCTGTTCTGCTAATACTTTGAGGTCTTTCCAGCTTTCACCCTCATATATTATGGCCATATCATCTGCAAAACTGACTATTTTTCCTGATGTTTGGGAATGCAATAAACTATTTGTATAAATCGTGAATATTAAAGGTCCCAGTACTGTTCCCTGTGGAACACCACAGGTTACTGTCCTGGAACGGCTTGAAACTCCGTCTATACTTACTATTTGTTTTCGCTGTGATAAATAGTCTTTTAATGAAAAATAAGCTTGACCTCTTATACCGTAACATTCCAGTTTCTCTAATAAACGTTTATGACAAACAGTATCGAAGGCTTTTGATAAATCCACAAATATGCATATAATTGGGACTTTTTTATCTAACGCCTTATATAATTGCGATGTTAGCTGCAATATGGCATCCTCAGTAGAACGTCCTTCTCTAAAACCGAACTGGTTATTAGAGAGTACATGAAACTTTTCAAGAAATTCATACAATCTATTATTTATAAGTTTTTCCAGTATTTTCGAAAACACCGATAACAATGAGATAGGGCGGTGATTTTCGACTTTTTGTTTGTTACCGTGTTTGTATAGTGGTTTAATGATACCAATTTTTAAACAATTTGGGAATTTACCTTTCTGGAAACATTTATTGAAAATATTAGTTAAAGGCTTGGCAATTTCAATATTTATTTCTTTTAGAGTTTCTGATCTGATATTATCCCATTCTGAGGATTTTTTTGGTTTCAAGTTATTTATGATATTTATAATTTCTGTTTCAGATACTGGATTGAGAAACAAAGTATTATTTATATTGTTTATATTTTCTGAAACATTTTTCACATCATTTATTTTATTTGCATATCTTTCACCTAAGTCGCTATAATAATTATTAAATATATTTACAATTTCATTCTTTGATGTTATGAGTTCATTATTCACCTCTAATGTCTCTATTGTTGCGTTAGGTTTTCGATTTGGACAAATACTATTAACTGCGTTCCATAAACCGCTAGAAGAATTTGGACTGTTCTCTATGATCCTATTCGCATATTATTTTTTAGATTTATTAATTTTCTGTCTAAGTGTGTTCTTTAAGCACCTATAATTTTGTTTTAGTATCACATTTTCAGGATGTACCTTTAGTTCTCTATACATTTTATTTTTTTCATTTATTATATTTAGTATTTCTGGGGTAATCCATGACTTTTTAGTTTTTTTCGTATTTACTTTGATAGTATTTGTGTGTAACTGGATATATTTAGTTAGGTTTTCTATAAAGTTTTCCATAATGAAATCGACATTTTCCGAGTCATAAATATTGATCCACTGTTCATTTTTCAGAGTATTTCTTAGATTTTGATAGTTGATATATTTTTTATATATATTTTGCTGAATCTTGTCTCTAGAAATTGACTCATAATTGTAAATAACTGCTATCGGAAAATGATCAGTTATATCATAATTGAAAACGTATGAATTAAATTGATTTCGAATGAAATTGTTTTTAACAAATATGTAGTCTATACATGTTTTACTACAAGGTCTTGTGATTTGATTTATATAAGGAATGAAATTAAATGAATTAAACACATTCTTATAATCATCAGTATCATTATTGTTTTCCAGTAGATCGATATTCATATCTCCAATGACAATATGGAATTTATTTTGTTTCCTTAACTGAAGATAATCATATAGCTCTGTAATGAAGTTATTTTTCTCTGTACTGGGTGATCTGTAAATAGCTGTTAAGACTAATTTAATTTTGTTAACAATAATATATACTATAAGGCACGTACTGAAAATACAAAGATTAACCGTCAATCCAGCCAAATGTATTGTACTTTATGTTGGTTCATGTTTACCAAATTAATGGTTATTTTTTTCAAAGGAAAAACACTTTTGCTCATATATTTCCTCTGTTTACTAACATACAGGGTTAAATGTGAATTTTAACTGAAATTTCTGGATAGATTGTCACCTTGTATAAACTGTATTCATGATATTATCTATTTACATTAAAGCATGAAATGCATAGCTCTTTATGTGTGTTGAGACTCTTCTGTTTTGTTCTATTCACATCGTAAAGTCAGTATTGCCGTACGTATGGAATTATCTCGTATATTCCATAGAAAGCTGTTATATTAATAAGCTAATGCAGACACACTGAACATACCGAACAAATGATGCTGTCATGTTACCATTCATATCGCATTACCCTAGTTAGTAAGATATTGTCTATTTCTATCAATCTTCTTTCCGGATAACGACGTTAAAAACTCAAATTATTTATTGGATGTTGTGAAATCTTAGACGGATAATCGAGTTTGAGACGAGAGATAAAATTTTGACAAATGGATATAGATTCGAGATAATTTAGTGGTGAATCAATAAAATTTGTAAAAATTAGAAACAAAAACCGTCCGCTCCTGCAAAAAGCTGTTAAATTTAATTTAAAGTGATTTTATTGCTTATAAGATAGAAGGGAGGAATGCCATCTTGCTAGGATGTCTTAAATGAGTTACTGAGAGACAGAGCATAAAAGAGGAGAGATGCCTTTCATATCAGAGATGAGAAATTAGCTGCTTAGGCAGGAACTATTACTTGTCGTAGGGTGGCTCAGATTTTCCCTTTTTGATGATACATCAGACCGGTAAATTATACAAAAGGAATTAAATTAATTGAATTTGTATCACATTTAAGGAAAGTGCTATATCAAAGTAAAATGTTTTTTCCATTAGCGCGAATTCAAGATCTAGGAACTGATGCAGGAAAAATTTAAATACAATGTAAAAATTGTGACAATTATCTCCACAAGGCTAGTGAATTCCCTCATTTGAAATTTAGAAAAATTCTTGATTTTTACTGGGATTTATCAGTTTGGCTAAAACTCACCATAACGTTTGAAAAATCAAACCAATTCATTTTTCAACTAATTATGATTCCTTAAAGTTGTTATTAATTTTCATCAAAACAGGAAAATCATGATACTATTTTTTTCGGCAACCGCCCGGAAAGTACCTACTTCCCGGACGCTTTTTCTGTGAGAAAGTAGCACTTTTCCGGCCTTTTCCGGAAAGTACGTATTTCCCGGACTAGGCCGGGAAGAATTACATCGTTGCTGTCATTCAAACAAACTGAATCCCTTTAATATTAGCAATTGTTCGAATTTCAATATAAATATTAATAAAAACAAGAATTAGAATGTTATTAATATGAGTAGATTCCACAAAGTAAGGGTCCAAACAGTAAATTCAATTAGAATGTTCCTAATTCTGTTCTAAAAATTAGTTTTTTTAGCGTAGTGTCATCATGAAAAACATAAACATTCAAATCGACGCCATTTTTAGTCCATTTAGATATTACAAAGAAACGTGTTTTATTGATTTGTTATACCTACCACACGGTTGCCGAAAACAAAATGTACGCAACACGCCCGGAAACTGTTTTTTCCGGATTTTTTCTCATAGCTCTTACACTGTTTTAAAAACTAGAAAAACACACACAATTGTTTTCTAAATACTTAGTTTAGACCATCTTATCTCAAAGGAACAAACACGAAAAGGAGATTATATACAAAGCAAAAATGGCTCTAATGGTGTGCAGGAATCTGGCAGGGAGAAATTGGGGTTGTATCCCAAGGATCCTGAGCTGGATGTGCACTGCCAAAATACAGAAAATAACGATATTTTTACTTTTTCGTTTTTCTCTAAATTTGGGAAGGTAGCGGGTGGAACTTTTGGTTGAAAATTAAATATTCGGATTCAGGGACCCGAGGAACTACTATGAATTTCACAATCTAAAATTATATTTTTCCTGGACTAATATTTCTGTTTCATCCGATTGCACGAACTTTTTTACCACCCTTTATATCGCTCGAAAGCTTCTGCCATTCAACACGAATTCAATTATATAAATGTATTCGGTAACACACTGAATAAATAAAACTATTCCTTCTACTTAAAATAGTTTGTTGTCTTAAAGTATTAGGATATATTGAAATATCCCAGCTTCGGATAAGAAGATTCCCATTTCCATCTAGCTTGCACTGTTTTACTATAGTGGTTTTTGTTGATATATAATATAATATAGTCGATACCATCTAGGCTTCTTGGTTATGACGAAAATGTTAAAATGAGAAAATTGATCGTTTCCCTATCTTATTATCAAATTCTCTATTGTTTTCTTCGCATTTTTCATAAATATTTTTTTAATAAAATTGTTTTTAATATAAAAGCACATTTCCGCTTGTGCAAAGAACTACGCAGAAATAATTGACGCAACTTGAAATACTTTCTTCAAGTCAGTCATTCCAGTGGTATAATTCTAAAATCATTTGAAAATATACGAATGCGCATTTATTCGCATGAAAATTTTCTAATAGAAATTCTTCTATCGAATGTTTGCCAGGCAACGCTACGAATTCTAGTTGCCAACCCAATGTCATATTGGGTTGGCATTGTAAAAATTACAACTGTAGGGATCAGGATGCTGGTAATAAATTATACAGACTTGTTAAATAACGATTGAGCTTTATTTAATTTATCGTCAAAAAACATAATGCGTACCCAATAATGCTGTAACGGTAAATGACTGTAACCTCAAAGGGCACCAGCTTGAAGGGCTCCGGCTAGAGACTCCTCTCAAGGGTGATTCGACCCCAAGTTTATGCTGCACAAGTGTTACAGGAAGGTTGTAAAAGTTGAGGGCGCCACTACCTTTTTGACGATAAAAAGTACTAGTGAATTTAAAAACTAAGGCGGAAAAGGTAGAAACGGCTTGTAAAATTTAAATAAAAGTTAATAATTAAAAAAAAGTTACTAAAAATTACCCCAGGCGATATCTCCCTCAACTTTTATAGTTGAGGATTTAGAAAAAAAATAAAAAAAGAATTAAAAACAAATTTTCAATTTATTCTGCCACACGGAAATGAATACTGGAATTTGTACTTTTATAGGTACTTAGCTTATATGGAGTGGTTTCCTGAAGTAGGTATTGATCTGAACTGATGTGTTCTGTTCTAGGGCGGTATTTTGATCTAGGGCTGTATCCTGGGGTTCTGTCCTTGGCTAGGGCTTATATCATAGCCTAGGTCTTGGGGTTATATCCTTGGATTATACTCTTGGGTTATATTCTCGGGTTATATACTTGGGTTATATCCTAGGGTTGTATCCTAGCCTAGGGTTATATTCTCGGGTTATATTCTTGGGTTATATCCTAGCCTAGGGGCTGTGCTTACCTAGAAGTACAGGTGGATCAGGGATATGTAGGAACTTGAATGTAATGGCACATTATGTTGGTCAGCTTTTCAGGTTAAAGAAAAGGAAGGCAGTTATTTGAAAGTCAAAAAAATTGATTTAATTTACTGAAAGCTTTCCAACATTATATGTTCCATGTTAAAACAGTAAAAATAGCAATTATCGGCTAAATTAAAAAAATATACTAATGATCCGAAAGAAACCAATCATAGCAAAAAGTTATTTATTTAGTTATATGAAAAAATATCGTGCTTAGGAAATATATGGAACCGGCACTGGCGTTACGAAAGAATATTTTATAGGTTAACAGTAATTTATAAAAAATGTTATTTTATAATTAAAAGAGTTATTTCGCAACTGAAAAAGCTTGAAAATGTTTGTATAAAAGTAAAACAGTGAATTATAAAAGAATATTTGGTTTAAAACTACCATATTAGTATAAAAGAACAGTTTATGACCACGTGTTGAATTTAATTTCGTCTATCTCTGTAAAAAAATGAAGAATGCATACGAAAATTATATCAGACAGTACTTTAGAAGAAGCTTATTAATTATAAATTATGATTTTGAACTTACCACAGCAAAATTCATAAGATAGGTACTTAAGATATGAAAGATAGCGAAAGATGATCTTTCCCCTTAGGCAGTCGATAACGGAAAGGGGTGTCCCTCGTGGCGTTGGAAAAAATGGAAACGTCCGTTGGCAAACGTCACTTGTCTTACGGTCAGGGTTGAAGAGTTTGGGATCACAGAACTATAATTGGAAGTGGCTAGTGACGACGAGCGCTAATTAAAAGGATTTATTCTGTAAAATCGAAACAGGTCGATAGACATGTTACAATGCATAAGGTTCTTCTTCTTGAATTACAACTGCTGTATTTATATCTTCACTTACATTAAATTGATAACTCCAATGAGCAACAGAACTGTAAGAATTTGAAATATAATGATTTTTCTGGGTTAATTTTAAATAAAAAATAAACCTATTTTTATTGTCAGGCCAGGACAGACTTTCTGGTTTCTGTGTATTAATATATTTATATTATCGGGACCCTATTTACCAAATAATTGGTGTCAGGATATGATCCTTTAAAAATTGAACAGATGAGGCTTTTACTTTTAAACAAATTATATTGTTTTATTTCATCGTTATGATCCTTTAACGAAATGCTTATAAAGCTTTTCCAATTTTTCCGGTTCTTTGCAATTTTTTTTCGTTCCGCCATGTTTTCCCTTCATTTTTTAATATTTCTGAAATTTTTTTTATTCCATGTTTGTCTAGGTCTTCCTTTCCTTTTCTTTTATTTTTAAATATTTTTGCTTCCCATATTCTTTCACCCTGTCTGGTCTTTTCCATTATTTGTACATGTCCCCACCATCCCAATTGTCTGTATTCTATAAATGATAGGATTGATTCTATTTTTAGATGACTTCTTATATATGTGTTCCTAATTTTGTCATTTCAACTGCCTGTATTTTGCTCTTCTGCGTTCGATTTAGCACCCACGTTTCACATCCATAAGTTAATATTGGCCTATATATTGCTTAAAATATTTTTTCTTGGTATTTTTCGATATTCTTTTATTGCTTATGAATGTTTTGCTCATCGTATGGCAAAGTTTTTTCTATTCTTTTATTAATGTCTGCTTCTTATGTTCCTTGTTGATCAATTGTTATTCCCAAGATCTATGACCTGTCCTTCAATTTCTATACCTATTTCTTCTTGTCCTTCTCCTATAACCACAACTTACGTTTTGTTTTTATTCATAACCATCCCGATTCCATTCAACATACTATTCCATATTCCTAAATTGTGTTTCAGATCTTCTTTAGTTTTCGCAAAAATAACTATATCGTCAGCAAATGGATGTATCCTATATTGAATATTTTGTTTTTCTTCTTACATTTCTTTATTATTCCGCCTATATAGCTAATGAATAAAGTTGGGCTTAAACTGCTTCCTTGTCCTAATCCTTCAGTGGTCTTAAATGTTGACGATTGTAGATTATTGGTAATAACTGAGTTAGAATTATTACTATATATCACCGCGTTTTTTTAGAATATTCCATAGCTCTCTTCCTGGAGTTTTATCAAATGCTTTTTCTAAGTCAATAAATGCTAGATATATCTTCTTCTTTTCTTGTCAGGCTTTTTCAGTTATTTGCTTTATAGAAAAAATATGATCTTGAGTGCTTCTGTCCTTCCTAAAGCCACTATGCGACTCATCCAACGTATTTTCTAATATAGTCTTTAGCCTTTTGTCTATTATTAGTTGTGCATAGTAAAGTAATTCTTCTATAATTATTGCAGTCGATTTTACTGCCTTTGCCATTATATTTATATCGGTACTATAAGAGGTATAGTCCAGTCTTGTGGCATTTCTTCCTGTTCCCATATTTGTTGCATATACCCAACTTTTAGGATATCCCCAAAGAAATGAATCCATTGGATTCAATTCAGGGGAACGTGGTGGCCATGCAAATGGACCTTTAATACCTTATGTAAATATTTTCAATAAATAATTACAATTTATGATAATTTTCTTTAGAATGTCTCTTTATGGCGAACGGTTTCCTTGGCATGATCACAACGATCTAAAAATCTATCTCCTAAACCATAAATTTTATCGAGTTAAACAAAGAGTACCTTTTTGTTAAAAAATCGATTGAAAAATTAATTTTTGCTATCTTTAGATTGTACAGGTTGTCCCTGTAAAAGTTACGGATTGTTAACCATTGGGCATGAGCCGCACCTGGCCTTCAGATAGTAGTGTAGAATTATTTATTCCGTCAAACACACTACATGGACATACGTAATCATCCATTTAAAATTCGTAATGTTTCAATGTATAATTTAGAAAATATACTTAAATATAAGTTCTGATTTCGCAACTTTAAAGTCCTATAACTCAGAAACGAGGGGTCGTATGAGAATTTTTTTATGTCACAGCATTATTTTCACATCATCTACTCACTCCGGAATTTTTTGCATCAAGTCACGGAACACCCTGTATAAATATTCAGCATAATTTATTTTCCTTGCTGTCGTATATTTTTGAGCATTTCTACTGTTCATTTGTCATGTCCTGCCGTCCTCCCATTTTTCTGTTTTTTTAACGTTTCTTTTATTTCAGCTAGACTTATTTGTTCTTCTTCTCGCTCTTCTTCTCGTTCTTCTCCTCTTGTTTGCTGATGTCGTATATTTTTGTTGTTGCTTTTCAGCAGATTTTGAAAGTATTCTTTCCATCTGTTGGCAATTTCTATTCAATCAGTAAGTAATACTCCTTCTTTATTTTGTACGTAATTATTTATATTTTGTGAGCTGTCTTTTCTTAGTGATTCCAGGACTCGATAAAATAGTTTCTGGTTTTCTCTATTGTTGCGTTCCATCTTTTCTCCAAATTCATCCCACGTGTCTTTTTTGGAGTCTCTAACAACAATTTGACCTTTTCTTCTTTCATTTTTATATTCATCGTAGTTTTTTATTGTTTGTTCTGAAAGATAGCGTTTCCATGCTTCTTTCTTCTTCTTAACTTGCATCTTTATTGCATCTGTTCACCAGGCCGTTTGTTTTCTATGAGTTTGTTTGTTTGTCCCACATATCTCTTAACTGCAGTAAGTATCGTATTCTTAAATGTATTCCATGCTTTTTTGAATGTTTTCTTCATCCTCTATTTTTATCTCTTTTAAGTCTTTTTGTTATTTGTCTTTCGCATTTCTTCGCAGTAACTGGTTCGTTCTCTTAGTTTATACGATTTTATAATTTCTGTTTTACTAGTATTTACATTTTCCTTTTTTATATCCACTTTGTTATAGTTTTGTTCTTTTATCTACAGGTCACTTCCGATCTCTGGCCCTCTTCGTACTTTAGTATCTATTATGTTTTTTCTATTACTTTCCTCCACTTGTACGTAATCGATTATTGATTTTTCATTTCTACTCTTCATTTTTTTAGTATACTTGTGAATATCTTTATATTGAAAATATGTTTTGGTGATCAATAGATTGTGCATGACGCAAAAGTCTAACATTCTCTTGCCATTGTTATTTCTGATGTTCTCTCCATATGTTCCTATTTCTTCTGCTTACAGTTCGTCCTTTTTACCTGCTCTCGTATTATGTAAATTTCATCTTTGTTTTCTTCGATTATCTTAGTTAATTCTTCACAGAATTTTTCTTTTTTTTCCTATCATCTTCGTTTGGTCCACACACAACTACTATTTTTTTATTTTTCTGTTTGTTACTCATATCTATTGTTAATATTCTTTCCAACCATCATTTCCAGCTATATATATTGTAATGTTTCTGTTATTTATTTAAAATAGTTTTTACTTGTGGGATTAAATTATACACACTACCATGGCTAATTACTATCTATTTATTTAAATAAACATACACTGTATTAAACTTAATTTATATACACACTTTACTTAACGTCTACTAATTTATTTACACTCGGTATAATAGTTCTAATTTATTTTTACCACTTGAATATTACACTATTTATCTTCACTATTTCATTCACTGTCCGATTACTAAAAACTTCTGTGAACTAACTCTTTACTGTCCGTTTCACTAATTCTTCCGAACTAATCGTTACGCACTCAAAAACCCGCGTGTATATAGTCATTCTCAACTCTAGAAAATTCCATTACCTTTCGCGCTCGCCCTAAGCACAAACAAAGCGAATGTTCCCGAAAGGAGCGCAGCCACCAAAAATTTACAGTCGAGGGGCAGGACCGGCTTTGAGTTGGTGACCTCGCAACAATATCTATATCTAATTTCTTGTGTATTATGCAACCCACGCCTCCTTTTTGACTTTCTTCAACGCGACTATATATCAACAGATGCTTGTGATCCATTTCCAAAACCCCTTGACCTTTTTTCTTAGTTTCTGTGATTGTTAATTTGTCCACTCTCATTTTTTCAAATTCATCTTCTAGTTCTTTCTTTTTTCCTGCTAAGCTTCTGATGTTCCAAGTCCCTATTTTCCATATTATATTTGTCTTATCATTACTTTGTTTATACTTGTTTTTGTGTTTCTCATTGTTGTGCCCTTTGTCTTTGTTATTTATTTCGTCTTTGATTGTATTCCTGTTTTTATTTTGTTTTCTTTTACTGTTTAGTTTATCTTTAAAATCGTATGCTACCTGCGAAATAGGTAGAAATCTCAGGCTGCCTGCTCATGTTATCATTACTATTACCATCATTTACACTACCATTACTCATATAATTGATATTAATATAACTTAAACTATTTTTACAACTAAACTTATGATCTACGTTTTTAATACGAGCATTTTTATCTTCTTCTTGTTGTCATATTCTTTGTCGACTAGTTTTTTGAAAACCTGTCTTTTCCTTTGAATTGCGATTTCTGCAGTTCCCTTTCTTGGTTATTCCAATGAAATGCTTCCCCATCTATGATAAGTTTCCTAAAGCCTATTTTGACAGTTTTTCCCTTCTTCTCTTCTCTTTAGCTTGAATTCTTATTATATAATATATATTATATTCTCATATTAATAATATTATTAATTGATATTTCAGCCTCTTCCAGATCTGCCAACAAGGCCAAATTGGCAAGTTTATTATCCATAATTACGATTTAATACTTTCAATACAAATTTGTTCAATGTACTGTCAAATTTCGTTCGAAATATTTATTTACGCTAATGATACCACTCGCTGCATTTCGTTCGCAAATTTGGGTATGCGTAATACATTCGCTCGCTGGAGAATACAGTGTGTAGAGACTCCTCTTAAGGGTGATTCGACCCCAAGTTTATGCTGCACAAGTGTTACAGGAAGGTTGTAAAAGTTGAGGGCGCCACTACCTTTTTGACGATAAAAAGTACTAAAAAAACTAAGGCGGAAGAGGTAGAAACGCCTTGTAAAATTTAAATAAAAGTTAATAATAAAAGTTACTAAAAATTACCCCGGGCGGTATCCCCCTCGAGTTTTATAGTTGAGGATTTATAATGAAATAAAAAAAGAATTAAAAACAAATTTATAATTTATTCTGCCACAGGAAATGAACAGAGGAATTTGTACTTTTATAGGTACTCAGTTTATATGAAGTGGTTTCTTGAAGTAGGTAGGCAGGTATTGATCTGAACTGATGTGCCCTGGTCTAGGGCTGTATCCTGGGGTTCCATCCTTGGCTAGGGCTTATATTATAGCCTAGGTCTTGGGGTTATATCCTCGGGTTGTATCCTTGGGTTATATCCTCGGGGCTGTGCTTACCACAGCAAAATTAATAAGATACTTAAAATATGAAAGATAACGAAAGATGGTCTTTCCCCGTAGAAAGTCGGTAACGAAAAGGGGTGTCCCTCGTGGCGTTGGAAAAAATGGAAGCGTCCGTTTGCAGACGTCAATTGTCTTATGATCAGGGTTGAAATATTTGGGATCACAGAACTATAATTGGAAGTGGCTAGTGACGACGAGTGGTAATTAAAAGGATTTATTCTGTAAAATCGAAACAGGTCGATAGACATGTTACAACAGTTTTATAGATTCATGCAAAAATGAGCCATTTTAGCATTCGAAATTAAAGGACGCATGATTAAGCTTCAGCTCGTGCGTGCATTTGCGCGAAAAAATTTGACATTTGACATTAGTTTTCGTGTTATGTTGATAAATAAATTCTATTGATAAATGGAACTGCTTCGTAGCTTTTAGAATCACAATATTAATACTGTGTTCTTTTAAAGTATTCTTTAGTTAGTTTTAGTTTTTCTTTATCGACTCGGTATTTTGTAAATTCAGATTCCTGACAGTTTTCCCGAGGGAAATTAAACCTCTATCTCACTTTCATATACCAACCTCACCTCTGCATGTTATTCGATTGATACTGAAATATATTTTCACAGATCACGCTTGGTTTTGTTCATTACAGAATCTACTGATATATTTTGTATGCATATCATTTTTACTAAATTACATTTTTTTCAAAAATTTTCACTCTAATTCACATCGAGTGATGAAAATTTTAATAGTATATCAAAATATATGTCAAATTTGGTTTGTTTAGACATTCGTGTAAACAATTCTACGATCATTTTGTGACTGTTTTATAAAATATTTTAAGTTACCTTAGATAATTTTGTGTTTTGTTTTCTGTCAAAGGTTCTGTAATTGTAATAATTTTGTACTGTCATTAAGAAGTGTGAAACGTGAATGGTCAATGATTGTCAGAATCTGTCAAAAATTGTCAAAAACTGTCAAGAATGGTCAAAAATTGTCAAAAATTGTTAAAAATTGTTAAAAATTGTTAAAAATTGTTAAAAATTGTTAAAAATTGTTAAAAATTGTTAAAAATTGTTAAAAATTGTTAAAAATTGTTAAAAATTGTTAAAAATTGTTAAAAATTGTTAAAAATTGTTAAAAATTGTTAAAAATTGTTAAAAATTGTTAAAAATTGTTAAAAATTGTTAAAATTTTGAAAAAATGGTCAATGATTATAAAAAAACTGTCAAAAATGGTCAATAATTATAAAAAACTGTCAAAAATGGTCAATAATTGTTGAAAATTGTCAAAATTTTTGAAAAATCGTCAAAAATGGTCAATAATTGCCAGAAACTGTGAAAAATGGTCAATAATTGTTAAAATTTTGAAAAATGGTCAAAAATTGTCAAAATTTTGAAAAAATGGTCAATAATTATAAAAAACTGTCAAAAATGGTCAATTATTGTTAAAAATTCTCAAAATTTTTGAAAAATGGTCAAAATTTTAAAAAAATTGTCAAAAAATGGTCAATAATTGTCAGAACCTGTCATGAATGCTCAAAAATGGTCAATAATTGTTAAAATTTGGAAAAATGGTCTAAAATGGTCAAAATTTTTGAAATTTGAAAAAATGGTCAAAATTTTTGAAAAATTGTCAAAAATGATCAATAATTGTCAAAACTGTCAAAATTGGTCAATAATTGTCAAAAATGGTCAGTAATTGTTAAAATTTGGAAAAATGGTCAATAATTGTCAAAAATTGTCAAATTTTTTGAAAAATAGTCGAAATTTTCGAAAAATCGTCAAAAATTGTCAAAATTTCAAAAAAATGGTCAATAATTATAAAAAACTGTCAAAAATGGTTGATCATTGTTAAAAATTGTCAACATTTTTGAAAAATTGTCAAAAATGGTCAATAATTGTTAAAATTTGGAAAAATGGTCTAAAATGGTCAAAATTTTTGAAAAATTGTCAAAAATGATCAATAATTGTCAAAACTGTCAAAATTGGTCAATAATTGTTAAAATTTTAAAAAATAGTCAAAAATGGTCTAAGTTTTTGAAAAAATGGTCAATAATTGTCAAAAATTGTAAAAATTTTTGAAAAATGGTCAAAATTTTCGAAAATTGGCCAAAATTGGTCATTTTATTGTGCATAAGAAGCACGTCGGCGGTCAGGCGACCGTTCACCTTTTTTTTGGATTGGTGTAACACTAAAAAAAATTAAAAATTAGACGGAAAATGTTCTCATAGCATATTTCTCGGAAAAGTCAATGGAAATCATCAACGTTATGGTCCCATTATTCAATGTTGAAAACTATCATAAATTTAAATATTGATATAAGTAAATTTCATAAACTTATTACCTTCATAAAAGTACAATCCGAGAGCGATAAACCAAAAAAATCAAAAATTTTCACAGGGGAACAGATTTTGGATTTTATAAATGGAGCACCAGATAATGTATTTTTTATGATGAAGGTAAGCAATAATTCAAACACAATTATTAAAAAGAGAGGTTATGTAATATATAATTAAGGGAAAATATTTTTAATGTGGTCGTAGATAAAACATTATATGATACTCATGCGTGAATTACTTTTGCGCACTCGTTGCGAAAAAGACACTAGCTACGCTCGTGCCTTTTATTTTCGCAACTCGTGCGCAAAAGTATCACTTCACGCACTTGTATCATAAATAACTATTTTAACTCTATTACCTATATAAAAGTTTTGATGATAAATTTATAAAACACTTTAGCTGCCTACAATAGAATAGTGTTCGTTGCATGTCTAATATAACAAATTAGGATTTTGGAAGTAATAAGAAAATACCAATAAAACAAAACAGTTGCTGAGTCATCAAATTATAAAATTAACCCGCCCCTCTACCTCGAAACTGAGTCCTAAGATCGCTTCGTAGCAATGAGACTTTTTGGTCAAAACGTGGAGATCTGCAAGATACTGGAATTTTATGAAATAAATTCCGTCATTTTTTGAAATACTGTTGCGGAGTCACCAACTCGAAGGCGGCCCTGTCACTAAAC
Organism: Lochmaea crataegi; assembly: GCA_947563755.1. Classification (NCBI taxonomy): domain Eukaryota; kingdom Metazoa; phylum Arthropoda; class Insecta; order Coleoptera; family Chrysomelidae; genus Lochmaea; species Lochmaea crataegi. The sequence goes on from OX387422.1 coordinate 113,872,320, forward strand.
TTTAAATTTTTTAGAATGCGCTTTCTAGAAGCTTCTAAGGAGGTCGTTTTGTTTACGCATAAGCATATTGTTTACTCGTCGTTGAATAAAAATGTCCAGTGCTATTTTCAACCTTCCAACTAATTTACTCTTCTTTCTGGACGTTTCCAATTCACGATTTTCCAATTCTGCTTTTAGTTCCGTCACTTTCAGGTCACTTAGTCTCTTAGCCATTTTTACGTAATTATTTATTTATATTACCCCACACATGATACCAATGTAATGTTTTTCTTATTTATTTAGATAGTTTTTAAGGGTGGGAAAAAATTATACCCACTCGTATGGCGAATTACTATTCATTTATTTATAGAAACACTTACACACTATATTAAACTTAATTTATATGCACACTTTACTTAATGTCTACTAATTTATTTATACTCGGTAAAATAGTTCTAATTTACTTTCGCTACTTGAATATTACACTATTTATCTCAAATAATTCACTATTTCATGCACTGTCCGATTACTAAGAACTTTCTGTGAACTAACTCTGTACTGTACTGTTAACTAACCAACTGACTAACTCAAAAACTCTAGTATATATAGTCTTTCTCAATTCTCGAATGTTCTTGAATTTACCACGTTCCTCGTATGCGTAAACAAAACGACCTTCTTAGAAGCTTCTAGAAAGCGCATTCGCCAAAAATTGTAGTTTAGTGACAGGTTGGTGACTCAACAACAATATCAATAAAAGTTTGCATCTTCAACGAATACCACACTGGAGGAATGAACTTTTCCCGATATACACCTAAAACAAATACACTATTTCCACGTTTTGTTTTATTTTGAAATATCCAGTTTTCCACTTTCACGTAGGTATATTGACGTGATAAAAATGTTTATTTATTCTATATAGCGTATTACCATAGGATATGTATATATATGTACATACATACATTTAGCTGCAACGTTTCGTGAAAGTGCATTTAAACTAAAAAAAAATCCAAATACGTGTATAGAAAATTTTACTTTTATTATGTGAATAAGTTAAGGGTTTCCGGAGTGTACGTGGTCTGCATAAAAATCGATTATTTCTGTTCTCTTCAACCCTCGAAGATCCTCACAGTCTATCTGAGTTAAGAACTGATGTGCTGCCATTTCACAGCCAGTCGGAAAAACAAAAAATAAACAATAGTTTTTGAAAGGAGCAAAAAGGAAGAATTTATTTTAGTTGGATCGTCTGAGATTGTTAATAACTGTAGAGAATATATTGAGATTATATTTATATATATTGTTAGTGATTTCATACAGTGTGGAAACCACTTATGGAATAAAATTCTTTATGTCATTATTTTAGAAAATTATAAAAAATGCCGAGACACGTCAACTTTTGAATTGAGTTGAGCGTTATGTAAACATAAATTTAAATGTACAGGGTGATTCACGCAAGTATGCCATAGTCGGTGTTGTTTTTTTTTAATGAAACACCCTGTATATTTGCATATTTTTGAAATCCCCTTAATGAACCGATTTCAACAAACTAAATAATGTATGGTCAATCATGAATTATACAGGGTGAAATTTTTATTTTTACAGTTATTAAACGCATACATAAAATACCTGATGTATTTGATTTTAATACATTAAAATAAATGCTCAAAATGTTCTCCACCTAGTTGTTGGCAATAGCACAGTCTCCTATAGAACTCCTCCTCAACTTTGTTTGAAGTTTGAGGTGAAATATTCCGTATTTCTGTAGTTATGCTGTCTTTGAGGTCTACAATGCTAGTTGGTTGTGTTGCATATACTTTTTTCTTGAGATAACCCCACAGAAAAAAATCTAACGGCGTAAGGTCTGGCGATCTAGCTGGCCATTCAATAGTACCTCTTCGTCCAATTCATTTATAGGGGGAATATTTCATCTAAATAAGTTCTTACCATTAAAGCATAATGGGGTGTTGCCCCGTCTTGCTGGAACCAAACATTTTCATTCGGTAAGCTAGGATCTATTGCGTTGGGATATAAGTTTGCCAACGCAGGAATAACTTCATTTCTAAGCATATTTAAATATTTTTCTGCTGTCAAATTTCCATCTATAAATATAGGACCAATAATATGGTCGCCTATGATACCGGCCCAAACGTTCACCTTTTGAGGGTACTGAGTATGTGTTTCACTCATCCAATTAGGATTCTCTGCTGACCAATATCTACAGTTCTGTCGGTTTACCTCTCCATTCAATGTGAATGTTGATTCGTCAGAAAAAAGAATGGTACCAAGAGGTATCTCATTTCTGTTCAGCTTATTCATCAATCTTTCGCAGAAATCCATTCTACGATCTGGATCGTCTTCTGTTAACTCCTGCAAAAAGTTAATTTGTAGGGATGAAGTTTTTCTTTATGAAGACATCTTAGAACAGTTGTATGACTAACATTATTTTCACGGGCAATTTGACGTGTACTTGAAGTGGGATTCTCTTCGACACTTGACAAAATATCCACTTTCACATCATCTTCAACGAAGTGTGGTTTTCTTTTCAATGGTTTGACATGTCCAAGTTCTCTGAATTGTGCATGAATTTTAGACACAGTACTTTGTGAAATATTAGGCAATTCGGGATACCTGTGATTAAATAAGTTTGCCACTTCAACTTGACTTCTGCAGTTATCCCCGTACCCGATCATCATTAAAATCTCAATTCGGTGAGTCTCAGTTAAATATTTCATTGTTATGTCGACAAGGAAAGAGTGTTTGACAAAGATTTTACTTTTTCAGTATAAACTGTCAACACATCAACAACTGACAGAATAGAAAACAATCCACATTATTTACCGATTGTGTCTAATTATTGGCGTTTTTAGGCAATTTTTAGGTATTTTTGATAAAATTCATGGGCGTAGCAGGTTTTGTTTAATATACAAATACGTCTAATAATTAGTTAGTTTAGATTTTTGATAAATCCATATTTAGCTAATTTAAAAAAGTACCAATATTTCAAGTGTAATAAATTATTAATTTTAAAATTTCACCCTGTATAATTCATAATTGACCATACATTATTCAGTTTGTTGGAATCGGTTCATTAAGAGAATTTCAAAAATATGCAAATATACAGGGTGTTTCATTAAAAAAAAAACAACACCGACTATGGCATACTTGCGTGAATCACCCTGTACATTTAAATTTATGTTTACATAACGCACAACTCAATTCAAAAGTTGACGTGTCTCGGCATTTTTTATAATTTTCTAAAATAATGACAAAGAATTTTATTCCATAAGTGGTTTCCACACTGTATAAAAATTCTTAAAATTGTTAAATTTTTTGTAATTTCACGTTTTTTTAAGTCAACGAATTTTCCAATTACTGAATCAGTTTTATATGTACCAAAAATAAATAAACAAGTTAAAGACAGAACCATAAAATGATAAAGTTCGGTAAATTTTTAGTCATTTAATTTAGTTTTCCAAATATTGAATCTGTCAATAACTGTCAAAAATCAAATGGTAGGGGTATTTCATATTCAACTACTTGATATTGAACCATGGAAATGATAAAAGTGACTGAGTTTATCTTTAAAATAAAAAGGTGAGCGGTCGTCGGACCGCCGACAGAACCTTGCTTCTTATGCACAATAAAAATTTGGAAATCGGTTGACCCTAAAGGCCATCCCTGCAACTTCCCGCTAAATTCAATTTTCAAACACATACGATTTTGTCGCTAGTTGCGATTTTTGTGTTATTTTGAGCTCTCCGAGCTCAAAGATAGAGCTATTCGATGCTTTTGAGCTCTTCGAGCTCAAAAGTCTTATCAAAGTTCGTTGAAACACGATTTTTTTAATTTTCAACTGCTATAACTTTTGAATGAATTAACCGATTTTCACGCGGTTAGCGGCGATCGATGTAGTTTTTTGATCTGATGAAACATTTCGGAGTTATTACAAAAAAACATTTTTTTTTCGATTTTTCAAAAATGTTGACCATTTTTCCAAATTTTAACTATTATCGACCATTTTTGTCAATTTTTGAACATTTTTGACAGGTTCTGACAATTATTGACCATTTTTGACAATTTTTCAAAAATTTTGACCATTTTTCCAAACATTTGACCATTTTTCAAAAATTTTGACTATTTTTAACACTTATTGACCATTTTTGGCAGTTTTTTATAATCATCGACCATTTTACAAAAATTTTGACAATTGTTGACCATTTTTGACAATTATTGACCATTTTTTCAAATTTTAACAATTATTGACCATTTTTGACAATTGTTGACCAATTTTTACAACTTTTCGAAAATTTTGACTATTTTAGACCCTTTTTCCAAATTTTAACAGTTATTGACCATTTTTGACAATTTTCTAGCTTTTTGACAGGTTCTGATAATTATCGACTATTTTCGACAATTTTTCAAAAATTTTGTCCAGTTTTCAAAAATTTTGACAATTTTTAACAATTATTGACCGTTTTTGACAATTGTTGACCAATTTTAACAGTTTTGACAATTACTGATCATTTTTTACAACTTTTCAAAAATTTTGACTATTTTAGACCCTTTTTCCAAATTTTAACAATTATTGACCATTTTTGACAATTTTTTAGCTTTTTGACAGGTTCTGACAATTATTGACCATTTTCGACAATTTTTTTATAATTATTGACCATTTTTTCCAAATTTTGGCAATTTTTGAACATTTTTCAAAATTTCAACAATTATTGACCATTTTTGACAGTTTCTGACAATTATTGACTAATTTGGACAATTTTTCAAAAATTTCGACAATTTTAAACAATTATTGACCATTTTTGACAGTCTTTTATAATTATTGACCATTTTTCCAAAATTTTAACAATTTTTGACCATTTTTCAAAATTTTAACAATTATTGACCATTTTTGACAATTTTTCAAAAATTTTGACAATCATTGACCATTTTTTTAAATATTTATCAATTTTTGACCATTTTTCAAAATTTTAACAATTTCTGACTATTTTTCAAAATTTTTAGAATTTCTGACTATTTTTCAAAATTTTAACAATTTTTGATAGTTTTTGACAATTATTGACCGTCTTTGAGAATTATTGACCATTTTTGATAATTTTTCAAAAATTTTAACCATTTTTCAAAAAATTTGACAATTATTGACCATTTTTTCAAAATTTTTACAAATATTTACCATTTTTAACAGTTTTTGACAATTTTCGACAATTATCGACCATTTTTCCAAATTTTTGACAATTTTTGTTAATATTTGGCAATTATTAACCATTTTTTCAATATTTTGACAGTTTTTGACAATTATTGACCATTTTTCCAAATTTTTGACTATCCTTCCCAAAAGTCCTATGTCGTGCAATAAGTAGCAAGCTTCAATTTAAATTTCATTGGATCAGTAGATTATTCAGAAATCTGGCAACACTGTTGCGTGACGGTCTTTTTCGTAACGGTTACACGTTTTACGAGTTCACTAGCCTTCTCAAAAGTCCCATGTCGTGCAATAAGAAGCAAGCTTCAAAATCTTTGACAAACTGTCAAAAGTCTGGAAGCAAGTCGAGAGAAGAAGTCTCTAGAACCAAGTAAATATCGAGGCTATCGAGTTCCTCAGCCATACCAACAAGATGTAATGACTGAAGAGGATGAATCCCTTCGAGTTAGTGAAGTGCCGGTATAAATCGAAGCAAAATATGTATATCGATGTTGATTTATTGTAGTTTCTGTAATTTTTCTGAAAATAAATTACAGTACATAATTTTATTGATTTGTCCTTGGAGCTCTCTACGGACTATCATCATGATGATTCAGCTTTTTCAAACGTCAAATAATTCCAAAGGAACAAAATTGCTTTCAGAAATAAAGAACGTTCTCAACTCTCGACATAACTAAAAAATTAATTTCCTAAGAAGTAACATCTTTAGAAATTAAAGAGGAAACACGAAGTGCTGAATGACGAAAAGACAAAAGGATAATAAATAGAGGACTTTAAAAAGTGAATGCCTCGAAATGCGGCAGGCTTCATTTGGCACGGTAGAATGATTGGTTACGTTTCCCCCGACGACCATTATTTCTAAAATATAAATTATGCATATATTTTATGGACTTCTGATGGAAAAAGGATTCCGAAATAAATAGTTCAATAAATAAAATCCACCGGAAGGATGATAAAAGGGGAATTTCGAAAAAAGTTAATGGAGGTGCTTAAGTTGGTTTTCTTATACTGTTAGTGCAGGGCATAGTGGGGCATTCGTTTGCAAAATTGTTTAAATTCGTAATTTTTTTTAAAGGTTCGGGAGGCTTTCCTGATTATAAAATTGTAAGATAACACTTGATATCTTTTGGCCTTTAAAAAAGCGAAAATTTAAAAATGCTGCTGTAATGGTTGAGGGTTGAAAATTATTAAAACACTATTTAAAAGTCACTTCTAGTTTTACTTCTACTTAGTTTATTTGAAATATGTATTCCTTTGAACTCCGGTCAGCCCAACTGACCTCAGTGGAGTTCAAGTTATAATTGTAAATATAAATGTAATTGTTTCTACCCGTTTCAACAAAATGCAAAATTATATATATCTTTATTAAAGCTTACTAATATGTTTATATAATTGTTGGTGGACATGTCTATAAAAGTATAAATTGAGCTATTTCGTGAATGACCTAATACATTATACGAGGGGCACTACACTGCAAAAAATTTTTTTGCAATTAATTATTTTTTTAAATTTTCTTTAGACTATTTCGAATCAAAAAAGTCGTTACACTCACTACCGTATCTTTAAGCCATGAATTTTTATCAATTTTTGAAAATTAAAAATCGTCGAAAATCGTGATTTTCTTGAATTGAATAGTACCTACACCTCAAAAAAAGATATGCCGTCATTTCTATTTTTCTATCAAACATTTAAACTATAATAAACAATATAATCAGATTCCAAATATTTTATTAATTATTATGTTTATTGTAACGTTTTTCTTATTTATTTAAATAGTTTTTACTTGTGGGATAAAATTATACACACTATGGCTAATTACTATCTATTGATTTATTTATTAAACTTAATTTATATACACACTCTACTTAATGTCTACTAATTTATTTATACTCGGTATAATATATAGTTCTAATTTATTTTTACCACTTGAATATTACACTATTTATCTTCACTATATCAGTCACTGTCCGATTACTAAACTTCTGTGAACTGTCTGTGAACTAACTCTTTGTCTTCGTTTCACTAATTGTCAACTCACTCAAAAACCCGCGTATATATAGTCTTTATCAACTCTCGAAAATTCTACAGTTTTCTACGCTGGTCGTATATATGTAAACAAAACCATATTCCAGAATGTTCTCGAAAGGAGCGCAGCCACCAAAATTTACAGTCGAGAGACAGGGCCGGCTTTGAGTTGGTGACCTCGCAACAATATTATTCGCGCATGCACTTTAAGCTGCAATCCGAGTTCTATGTATGGCATTAGTAAGAGAGAGGCAGATGGTGCGCTTCAACATTTCAACAATTTTTTGCTACTTTTTAGCAGAAAATCGATTCAATTTTTTTTTACACTTTATTATTCCAATCTAATAATTTTTCCTCTTAGTAGTTTTGTAGTTTATGATTTTTATTCACTTTTTAGATAACTTTTCCATTTATTTGACTTAACAGGAGCATTTGTTACTATGAAATGTTATTGTAAAATTTTTTTCATGTCAAACTTATATGTAAATAAAAGTAACAATAGAATAAAAAAAATAATAAAAGTAGACGGAGATTTAAATAAATTATTCTTTCAAGGGACCAAGTGAAGTTTCTTCATCCTGTAATATTAATAGTGCAGAGAATTAACCATAAAAAAAAATTTTACTCTGAATTTAAAAAAAGCCAGGCAAGCTAACTATGTTGATCGTAACAGTTAGAAATTTTTCACGGATCACGACAGGTATGTTTGTCTTTTTTATCTTATTGGAAAATAATGTTTTAGAAAATTTTATTTTTCAGTTGACACCTGAAAATGATTTTTTTTATTTACAATGGGTTTTCATTGAATTCAATAGATGAAAAACTTGATAAGAGTATCTAAAAAGTGAACAAAAATGATAAATTACAAAACTACTAAAAAGAAAAATAATTAGATAGTAATAATAAATTGTAAAAAATTTTTTTTATCGATTTTCTGCTAAAAAGTAGCAAAAAATTGTTGAAGCGAACCATCTGTATGTCATACATAGAACTGGGAGTGTAACTTAAAGTGCATGCGCGTAAAGAGCATATTGTTATTAAGAATAATGAACATAATAATTAATAAAATATTTAAAATCTGATTACGCCATATGGTTTATTATAGGTTCAATATTTGATTAAAAAAAATAGAAATCACGGAATATCTTTTTTTCAGGTGTACTATTTAATAATCCCGATTTCGATTTTTAATTTTCAATAATTCATAAAAATTCATAGGTTGAAGATACGGCAATTGGTGTGAGGATTTTTTTGATTAAAAAATAGTCTAAAGAATATTTAAAAAAATAATTCATTGCAAAAAAAAATTTTGCAGCATTTTCAATTTTTCGTTAAAAAAGGGCAAAAGATATCAAATGTCATCTTACACTTTTGAAATCAGAAGAGCCTCCCGGACATTTAAAAAAAATACGAATTAAAACGAATGCGCCACTATGCCTTGAACTAAGTGTGGAATATCCGAATTAAATCCGACTAATTCCACTTTATTTTGCTTTAAAAAAAGTCTTCAGCTACCCATTATATCTGGTGTTAATATTAAACATGGTTCACCCCAATTCGGTTTTATTATATACAGGGTGGTCTGTAGATAATGGTCCAAACAAAAATGGAATATGCTCGGTCTCATAATATTACTATCTGACACAACTTTCTTGAATAAAATATTGACAATAAAAAATATAGAGGGGGGCAAAGAAAAAATAGTAACTTTTGAGACTACTGAATACGTAAACATTTTTTTTTCACAAAATGATGTAATTTTAATATTTTTCAATTGAAAGCGTGTCAGCGTAATCGATGAAGAAGTGAAGCACACCAACAACATAGCTCAAGTGGCGTCCTCTAGAAAATACATAGGAACGGATATCATATTATGAATTTGCGTATCTCAAAAGCCCCCATATCTAAATTTTTAGGTCCATATATCCAAAATATTTCATTGTGATAAACTATTTTTCACATTTCTACTTTGCTATCCTCTATCTTATTTATTATCAATATTTTATTGAAGCACGTTGCGTCAGATCGTAATATTTTGAGGTCGAGCATCTTCCATTTCGGTTTGGACCATTACTCACGGACCTCCCTGTATAGCTGCTAATTTGAATACATTTAAAAACTTGCCAAACTGACAATTTCGCACGCACGCCTGTCAAGTTTCCCAAAATAAATTTCACCTTATGCGCTCCCACCAGCCCCTGTGCATTCGCCAATCCCCTTAAACAAACCTGTGTAATCGTCAATCCCCTAAAACAAACCTGTGCATTCGCCAATTACCTAAAACGAAACGAGCGCACTCACCAGTTACCCAAAACAAATCCCGACATGCGAGCCCTTGCCAATCCCACGAACAAAACAATTTTTAGGTTCGTTCCAACTGGCGATAGAACCGTTCTAGGAATCGTTCGCGCAAGTGCTGTATTTCTTTCGCGTTTCAACTGATTATAGTATCGTTCTTGGGACGGTACAAAAACTACCTTCTGGATGGGGTGATAAAGTTATTCGAGTTTGCGCACTATGCAGTTATCGAAACGATTCCAGAACGGTTCCTAAATGCCAGTTGGAACAAGCCTTTTAATTCATGCGCTCCCGCCAAAACTGATAATTTCGCACGTGTCCGCCTGTTTTTCGAACATAAATTTCGCGCCAAGCGCTCCCACGAACCCCCTAGAACAAACTTGCGCTTCCACCAACCCCTAAAACAAATCTGCGCTTACACCAATTCCCAAAACAAACCTGCGCTTTCACCAACCCCTAAAAAACCTGCGCATTCGCCAATCCCCAAAACTAAACCCACTCGGTTACCAATCGCTCAAAACAAATCCATAGCGTTTTCGCCAGTTACTTAAAACAAATCCCAAACACAACAAACCTTAATATTCACAATATAGGGAATACCCCCACATTTGTAACAAGGGTAAGGCAAGAAGTTTTAGATGTCACACTGGCAACACAGGATCTAAAACATATAGTAAAAGATTGGAGAGTTTCGGGCGAACCATCTCTCTCCGATCATAGCATCATAACATTCAAGTTAGAACTAGGCAAACCTGAGGTGAGCCCCAGTAGAAAACCAAGAAAAACAGATTGGGACAACTATAACACCTGCCTGAAAGAGAACCTAGCACATATCCAGAGAAAAGGGAGGGCTAAGCACCATCTCGATGTGGAAAATGAGCTTGAGGACCTGAACAGGGCAATAATCGATGCATTTGAATCGAGCTGCCCTCTTCAAGAACAACGAAGCAGCAGAGATGCACCCTGGTGGAATAAACATCTGTCAGAATTAAGATCTCAAACCCGGGACCTTTTTAATAGAGCAAAACTCACCGGAGACTGGCAGAGATACATCGAGGTGAGAAACACCTACTATAAGGAAATTATAAAAGCTAAAAGAAATAGCTTCAGGAAATTCTGTGAAGATATAAACACAACACCTGCTGCGGCAAGACTTTACAAAGTCATGGCAAAAGGTAGGGTCAACACAGATATGGCTTTGAGGAAGCCAGACGGTAAATATACAGAAAATGAGGAAGAAAGAGTGAAACTCTTACTAGAAACTCATTTTCCTGGGAGTAGCCCAAATAGGGGAGATAGTTCTATCGAAGGTCATAACAGACCTTCGTGAGAAAGCACTACAATGGCTAAGCACATTTGTAGTAACGAACGGTTAAAATGGGCTATGAACACCTTTTCACCATTCAAGGCACCGGGAGCTGATGGAATTTTCCCAGCATTGCTCCAGCAAGGACAAGACAAAATTCTACCACATTTGGTTAGGATTAGTCGAAGCAGCTTAGAACTGGGTTATATACCAGAAGCATGGAGAAGGGCAATAGTAACCTCCATTCCAAAAGCTGGAAAAAGGGACACAACAAACCCCAAATCCTTCAGACCAATTAGCCTAACATCGTTTGTGCTCAAAACGATGGAAAAATCTATTGACAACTACATTAGAGCGGAAATCCTAGAGAGACTACCTCTCCACCCGCATCAGCATGCTTACCGGGCAGGCAAATCTACGGAGACTGCACTGGTACAACTGACGGAGGATATCCGAGGTGCTCTAGACAACCAAGAAGCCGTAGTATGCGCCTTTTTGGATATAGAAGGAGCTTTTGACAATACTCCTCATGAGGCTGTCAAAAGAGCATTAAATAGAAGAGGTGTAGACAGCACAACATCCAAATGGATGTCGGAACTGCTCACCACTAGAGTAGCAGAGACGAGGACGAGCAAAGACATTGTCTCCATCTATACAACCAGAGGATGTCCATAGGGAGGAGTAGCATCCCCATTAATGTGGAGCCTGACGGTTGACGAACTCCTGTGTGGTTTGACTTACCTCGGAATATCCTGCCAAGGATATGCTGATGATATTGTCATAACAGCCAGGGGAAAATTCGAAAATACCCTTTGTGACATCGTACAAAAGGGTCTGAACTATACAAATAGCTGGTGTAGGCAAGTGGGACTCAACATCAACCCCACCAAAACAATAGCCTTCACTAAGAAAAGAAAGCTCAACCTCAAAACCATTAAACTTAATGGGAGCGAGGTTGAATGGAGACAGGAAGTCAAGTATCTAGGTTTGACTCTAGACAGTAAACTCCTGTGGAACAAACACGAAAAAGAGATTATATACAAAGCAAAAATGGCTCTAATGGTGTGCAGAAATCTGGCAGGGAGAAATTGGGGGTGCAACCCAAAAATCCTGAGCTGGATGTACACTGCCATAGTGAGACCAATTATCACTTATGGAGCCATTGCGTGGAGTAGTAGAACTAGCCTATTGACAACGAGAGAAAACCTCTCAAAAATTCAAAGACTAGCCTGTATGTGCATTATATGAGCAATGAGAACATGCCCAACCGCAGCCATGGAAGTTATTCTCAACCTCACACCACTACATATGGTGGTGGAAAGTGTTGCAGAAAGAACAAGATACAGACTAAGTAGAGAGGGAATCATTAAAAAAAAACCACCTCCTTACTTCTTAGAAATCACAAAACCTGGGACATGCCACAAGATGGTATGATGAAAAAGTATAATTTTTCAAAGAAATTCGATACGGAATTAAGCAACAAGAAGGAATGGGATCCAAATACCATTACCAGACTTGGAAAGAATGCCATTCAATGGTACACGGATGGCTCAAAAGCAATAGAAGGAACTGGGATAGGAGTATCTTTCAAGCGGAAATTTACGCCATAAGAAAGTGTGCCCAGTTCAATATTGATAAAGGATATAGAAGGCAAAGGATTATCATAATGTCGGATAGTCAAGCAGCCATTAGAGCACTGAGCTCTTGTGTTATCAGTTCCAAAATGGTGTGGGAATGCCTAGGCAAACTAAATGAACTAGGTGAGAACAATATAGTCACCTTACTGTGGATTCCAGGACACACAGGGATAGAAGGAAATGAAATAGCAGATGAACTAACAAAGAGGGGGACTGGAACACCCTTTTGGGGCCGGAACCCTCTTGGTATCAGCTCCAATGTAATATTTGGAGAAATAGGCAAAGCCGAAGAGAAGAGCAGATCTGACCATTGGAAAGATCTAGTAGGACTTAGGCAATCAAAGATTCTTCTGGGTGACTACAACCTGTTGAGATCAAATGAATGCATAAGTCAAAGTAAAACTGCACTAAGAGTTTTAACAGGCATCCTTACGGGACATTGTCGCCTGAATGGGCACCTGAAAAAGCTCAAAATAGTGGAGGAAGAAGAATGTAGATTCTGTGGTATGGAAGAAGAAACATCCATCCACATACTTGCGAACTGCACAGCAATTCAGAATCCTAGGGCACAACACCTCGGAGATTACTGGATAGAAGAGGGACATTTACCTAAGTTAAAGCCTGCAGATATCCTAAAATTCCTCCGGGAAATAGGACTGAAGGAGCTACTAGTCTCTGAGACTTTCCTCAGGAACTAAGTAGAAGTAAGGGGGCACAATAGATCTTTTAGGTCTCAGTGAATGTCACCCCAATCTACATACATACATACATACATAAAACAAATCCCGCCCTTACTGCCCACGCCAATCCCACAAACAACTTTAACTTTTAGTTTACACTTCCGCCAAATTTTTCGATAGAGCTGTCTCTGCGCTTTCACCATACCTTGTAATGACGACAGTGTGAGCATATTATTTCCTCTTTTTACATAACTAACAGTATTTTCACGCTCAGGTACGGTTCTGATTCTGACGGCATGCCTGCTAGAGTCTTCATTCGGCAAAAGTTGTTTCACTTTCATGAATATTACATACCCTTTACTACGATGTATTTCCCTTTGATGGTGTAAATTACCTTGTATCTACGGATAAGATCGGATGATCGTATTTCTCTGCATTGAAATTGGGGTTTCTCTAAATTGATATCGAATCAAAGTTTATCGAAAGTAGAAGTATTTAGTTTAGTCTTCTTCTTTGATTCAAGCAATTTAGACGGTTGTAAAGCACCTTTTGTGGTCATTATTAGAACTAATAGGTTTTTAATTTGCTTTCTACTTTAGCTGAAAATATTTTCCTGTCTGACTTTCCAAACTCGACTTTGAGTATCCTTTGAGTAATTTCACCCAAACGGATGTTTGATAAATGTGCTTTTGCTACGCGCCTCGGAATTTAATATTCTCGCTTAGTTATAAATAGTAGTGAGCTCCTCAAACTTCGGTCTTTAATATACTATTTTAATGAAGTTAACCTTGTTTGAAACACCAGTGAATAACTATGAGTAGAAGTTCAACAATGAAGTTGTTCGTGAGTTCCTTCACGTTAGAAGAGGTAATTTTAGTATTTTCAAGTTAAAAGGAATAACACTATGATTGTGAGAAGTGGCACTGTGATTTTTGATATTTTATTCCAAAAATATGAAAGAAGACCCAATGAATCTTCATGTGTACAATGACTTTCGACATTTGATTTCGAAATATATATATACATATATATCAAAATTCAAGCCCAAGAATTTTCCACAGTACCTATCTTCGTGAACATAGATTTGAAAAAACAATGCTACTTTTAATACTTCATTAAAAAAAATATTTACTTAATTACAGTTATCTGTAAATAATTGTCATATAAGTAAAGCGTGATCTATAGACGTCAAAAAATAATAGTTCAATACCATTAAACGCGTTACAAAATTAGAAAAATTAATTTCCAAAGAGCAGACCGTCCACTAAGAAGCAACAACTACTTCTCGGGCTATATGCCCCGACAGACATTGAATTACACTTCTAAAGTAAACGGGGTTGGTATATCTGTTAAGATAGAACCAACCATTCTGGTTTGCGATTAGAAGGAATAACATCACTTGTGGACCGGTTTCGGCGTTTTTGCGCCTCATCAGCACAAGGTAGATGCTATTCGTCCAGAAGCTCTGAGAGCATAATCCTGAACTAGAGACTACGTTGATACCACACCAATACATTAGCTTCAGTAAATGAAATGCTAAGAGTGCGATATCAGCGACATCCCTACATCTAATCACAAACCAAAATTCTGGACGGTCTGCTCTTTGGAAATTAATTTTTCTAATTTTGTAAAGCGTTTAATAGTATTGAACTATTATTTTTTGACGTCTATAGATCACGCTTTACTTATATGACAATTATTTACAGATAACTGTAATTAAGTAAATACCTACAAAACCGAGATGGTTTTTTGTCGATATAGAATTTTGGTTTGTGATTAGATGTAGGGATGTCGCTGATATCGCACTCTTAGCATTTCATTTACTGAAGCTAATGTATTGGTGTGGTATCAACGTAGTCTCTAGTTCAGGATTATGCTCTCAGAGCTTCTGGACGAATAGCATCTACCTTGTGGTGATGAGGCGCAAAAACGCCGAAACCGGTCGACAAGTGATGTTATTCCTTCTAATCGCAAACCAGAATGGTTGGTTCTATCTTAACAGATATACCAACCCCGTTTACTTTAGAAGTGTAATTCAATGTCTGTCGGGGCATATAGCCCGAGAAGTAGTTGTTGCTTCTTAGTGGACGGTCTGCTCTTTGGAAATTATTTTTTCTAATTTTGTAGAGCGTTTAATAGTATTGAACTATTATTTTTTTACGTCTAAAAAAAAATATCATAATTTAAGCCCACAAAGTCCCCACAGGATATATCTATGAACAAATTTAAAGCAGCACTGTAACATTTAATTTTTTTTTTTCAAAATTATCAAAAAATTAGTTCTCACAGGACCTTTCTATAAGCAAATTCAAAGTATATTGATTAATATTGAATTTTTAGACGTATAACTACCCAAAAAACATTTCTATGAGTTAATTTTAGTGGAACTGTGACTTTTGATATTTTATTTGGAAAATATCAAACAAGAAGTTTCCACTGGGCAGTTCTTTATGAGCAAATTAAGAGTAGCATTATGAGTTTTGATATTTTATTTGACAGATATCAAAATTTCAGCTTGAGGAGTCCCCTAGAACCTTCCTATGAGCGAGTCTTGAGTGGTATTGTGACATTTTTTATTTTGTTTGGAAAATATTGAATTTTCAGCACAAGAAGTCCCCACAGGGCAGTTCTATATAAGCAAATATAGAGTAGCATTGTGAGTTTTGATATTTTATTTGACAGATATCAAAATTTCAGCTCAAGGAGTCCCCTAGAATCTTCCTATGGGCGAGTCTTGAGTGGTATTGTGACATTTTTTATTTTATTTGGAAAATATTAAACTTTCAGCACAAGAAGTCCCCACAGGGCAGTTCTATATAAGCAAATATAGAGTAGCATTGTGAGTTTTGATATTTTATTTGACAGATATCAAAATTTCAGCTCAAGGAGTCCCCTAGAATATTCCTATGAGCGAGTCTTGAGTGGTATTGTGACATTTTTTATTTTATTTGGAAAATATTAAACTTTCAGCACAAGAAGTCCCCACAGGGCAGTTCTATATAAGCAAATTTAGAGTAGCATTATGAGTTTTGATATTTTATTTGACAGATATCAAAATGTCAGCTCAAGGAGTTCCCTAGAACCTCCCTATGAGCGAGCCTTGAGTGGTATTGTGACTTTTTATATTTTATTTGGAAAATATTAAACTTTCAGCACAAGAAGTCCCCACAGGGTAGTTCTATATAAGCAAATTTAGAGTAGCATTATGAGTTTTGATATTTTATTTGACAGATATCAAAATTTCAGCTCAAGGAGTTCCCTAGAACCTCCCTATGAGCGAGTCTTGAGTGGTATTGTGACTTTTTATATTTTATTTGGAAAATATTAAACTTTCAGCACAAGAAGTCCCTACAGGGCAGTTCTATATAAGCAAATTTAGAGTAGCATTATGAGTTTTGATATTTTATTTGACAGATATCAAAATGTCAGCTCAAGGAGTCCCCTAGAACCTTCCCAAGAGCGAGTCTTGAGTGGTACTGTGACCTTTGATATTCAACTTTAAAAATATCAAAATTTCAGCCAAGAAGTCTCCACAGGACCGTTATATGCAAAAATTTACAGTGGAATTGTGACTTTTGATATTTTATTTCAAGAATATTGAAATTTCAGCCTATAAATTCCTCAAGGACCTTCCTCTGTACAAATTCAAGTAGCATTGTGTGACTTTAGATATTTTATTCCAAAAACATAAAAATTTCAGCTCAGCGAGTTTTAAGTAGGACTGTGATATTTTACTTGAAAATTATCAAAATGTCAGCCAAAGAAGTCCTCTAGGACTAAGAGACACTCTGACTTTTGATATTTTACCTGAAAAAGATGAAAATTTAACCATTACAAGTCCCCATAGGACCGTTCTATGAACAAATTTAAAAGGGCAATGTGATTTTTGATATCTCATTTCAAAAATATCAGAATTTCAGCTTCAAAAGTCCCCATAGAACCTTTCTGTGAACAAATTTAGAGTAGCACATATATTTATTTTGAAATTTTCAAAAATCCCCACATGATCCTCCAATAAGCAAATTAAGAGAATTACTGAACAAATAAACAGAAAGTAATAATACTACGGTTATAAATGAAACTAACTGTTTCTAATCAATTCCACTATTTAATGAAAAAATTATGAAAACTCTAAGATATTATTGATAATTATTTCGATATTGACATATCATCGTCAAAATGACAGAAGTTACATTTGATGTGCTGCCTATCTGATGTTTAATATTTTGGCTAGACCAAATAGTGACCTATTAAAGCTTAGGTATTATTAGCCCTATCTGGGGTTCCATGGATTTATCTGTTCATTGACGACTTCATATTGTGGGTCTCTTTAGTTTCTTCTAAATTCTTATTCTTCTTCAAAAAAATCTAGCTCTTATTTCTTATCACAAATATGTAGTACTTCTAATTCTGTGTTAGGTGGTAATGAATGTTTGGTGTCAAGTAGATGTTTTGCGTAATGTGATTTTTAATTTGTATGCTCGTAAGTGTCTAATTTCAAAATTCCGAATTGTTTGACCAATATAGACAGCATTACATTTTGGACATTTAGGTTTATATATCCTTTCTTAATGGGGATATTTTTGTTTTTACATTTAACAATTTTTTACTTACATTTCTTTCTGTTTTTGAATATTTTTCAAAAACAGTGACCTTTCAGCTAAGAAGAAATAACTACTTCCCGGGATATATTCCCCGACAGACATTGAATTACACTTCTAAGTCAAACGGAGTCGGTATGATCTACAAGGTTTAACCAATCATTCTGGTTTACAATTAGAAGGGACAACATAACTTGCAGACCAGTTTCGGCGTATTTGCGCCTCATCAGTACAATGTATATGTTCTCCGCCCGAAAGCTCCAAGAGCCTAATCCCGGACTGAATTTGACACTAAAACCACAACCCCGGTTTGACGTAGAAGTGTAACTCAATGTCTGTCGGGGCATATAGCCCGGGAAGTAGTTATTTCTTCTTAGTTAAACGGTCACTGTTTTTAATAACTATTTTTCAAAACTTTGTTGTAAAGCGTTAGAATAATATATTTATTCTTCGATATCTATTATAAACAGTTTGTTTCATTTATAAGAGTAATATGAGTAAATTCCTCAAAGTATGGGTCCAAACGAACTATTTACTGCAATTTTTTAAAAGCACTTTCATTTTGACGCATCATTGGTCGGTATCGAATATTTCGAAGTTTATATCTCTCAATGAAGTTTCGATTTCTTAACCGGAAAATCTCAATTTATCCAATTCCGAAGCCTCGAGCTACAAAATCTCGTTTTATCTACGCCTTTGAATGCACACGCCCCAAAGAAAGATTCTTGTTATATAAATTGTGGAGATGACTCAATCACTGTCTATAAAGTTTTTTTCACTCTCTCAAACCATTGTAATATCACATTTATTATCGATATTTTTTTAAATGAACCAAAAGCCGATATAGAAGTTATATTGAAAAATTGTGTTATGGTTTCTTTTGATGTGATCGGACCGCGAGTAATAAAGCGTTGAAAATTGGATACATTCGTCAAATTTGATGGGAGATATAAAAACTAAAAAAAAAACATCAACAACAGTGGAAAGAATCTCTCCAAGAGTAGAATATTAATGTTTTTATGTTGACTTTTTTGGATTCGTTCAATATACATGCGAAAAAATTCAGAAGGTGTTTGCCCTTATAAAGATATGATGGGTCTTTCCTATGACAAAATTTTCTAGTCCCACCCTTTTCCGAGATATCACAAGGCCTCATCATTATGTATTTGCACGTATCCAGCAACATTTATCGGGTATTGGAAGTTTACAAAGAAATTTAAACAACAGTGGTCCTTCCCGGACGGTTAGAAATATAAGGGTAGAACTAGATATTCTGGATGAAACTCGTCATCGGCGCTTTCATGTCGCGCTTATAAAGACATGCCGAAAAATGGTCGCTGGAAAACAACTGCACCGTATATACAGGGGTCGCGCGTGATACTAACTTCATAGCTTGTTGACCTGACTTATATATCGAGTGTTTGGTACGGGGGCTGATAAAAACGTACGTTACTAGAAATCTTTTTCAAAAATGATGTTGTTTTGATATGTACGTACCTTCTAGTATTTAATTGGGAATATCAAATATAAGAAATAAACTAGAATCGTTGATTAGAATAGTTGTAACGTGCCTACCGTCTTACACGTGGCTCCTGCCACAAAAACACGTCACTATGGACACCCTTGATGCAAAATTTGGGTTTTCAATCTGGTTTGCTCCACGGCCCCTTGACCCTTAGCGTCAAGAGTTCCAGATAGCCTCAGATGGAGGTTACGGAAAATTCCAGGGGTCTTGTTGAATTAACTTTATTTACCTAATTACAATCAAATATGGATCCTCCAATTTATAAATCACGGATTAATGAAGGAAACAGGGGTTCAGCAGAGTTGTATACTACCTATGGTTTAGTGTATTCCTACGATCACACAATAGGTCGGTATATCATAAAATAATCAAAAAAAAACTTTTAGTCTATTAATACTCTGTGGTCTATTTTACGAATAATTCTTTAGTGACAAGCAAATTAACAGGGAAAAGAAAATAAGTTATCTTTACCATATACTTGGTACTTTGACGGACTTAACGGTCAGGTTATCCAATACGGTTCAAATCTACCGGGTTTAACGGGGTCCCTAATGCACGATTTAGATCTGCCGGGTAATCAGACAAATTGTGGCTAAGCCTCTTCCAAGTCTGATTAACCCTTGAATCTAAATAAAGCCGGTAACTATTATTCAAAAAAAAAATAAGATTTAAAAACGAATTAGATCTGCCGGGCAATCAAACAAATTGTGGCTAAGCCTCTTCCAAGTCTGATTAACCCTTGAATCTAAATAAAGCCGGTAACTATTATTCCAAAAAAAAAAATGTTTCCACGAGTTAAACGGTACCCAGCTATCGACACACAGAGTAAAAATATTTGTACTAGCATAAAATTAATAGTTATTTAACCAACAAGTGTATTAATGAGGGCCATTAACAATCGAGATAATTTAACGCACGAGCAGAGCGAGTGCGTTAATGTTCGAGATTGTTAATTGCCCTTTTAATACTCGTGTTAGTTACAAAGCTTTTCCGTCGATTGTATCAGTTGTATTCGTTTTTCTCAATATTTAAAAATTAAAAATATTCATTTGTTTCATAGGTAAGTACTGTCAAAAATAAATAATGACATTGAAATGCCACAGAGAAGGTCGCCAGTTCAAATGTCACTGTTTTCGTTTTTCTTACATTATATTTTGGATGTTTCATTGTTTCAACACTAATATTATTATAATTTTGTAGAATAATAAAATAAAACGATAGGTAAGTCAAAAACTACAAGTATTCTATACTAGGATTCATTTTTTGAAGACGTTATTGTATGTTTGGTTGCCTACACCACAGGTAACTGTCAATATAAATATAATGTATAAGATGTGCGTTGGGTTGCCTGCAGAAAATCGTTGATTAATGTAGGTAAATCATGCATTAATGGGGGTCATTAATGTATTATTTTGTCTAATTTTGAGAACGTTAATAGCATATGTTAATACACGGTCGACGGAAAAATATTATAATCCACTTGGATATCAATTTAATATAAAACTACTGAGAACCAGAAGCATAAAATAATTCCAGAATCCACTAATAATTTATATCAGTTAATTACTATTTAATAAACGCTGTAAATAAAATTCGAAATCAAATTACAGTTCAC
Source organism: Lochmaea crataegi (assembly GCA_947563755.1). Lineage (NCBI taxonomy): Eukaryota > Metazoa > Arthropoda > Insecta > Coleoptera > Chrysomelidae > Lochmaea > Lochmaea crataegi. Next base: position 113,893,198 of record OX387422.1, read on the forward strand.
AAATCTTTATTTCCATATAAAAGAAACAAATAAAAAAAACCAATTTCAATTCAACAACAAAAGAAAAAAATAGCCGGTCGGAAAATTTTCAATACCATACATTTAACAATTTAATATTAAGCGGCGGTACGGAAAGTTTCGAATACACAGTTTATTTGTAAAAATGCTCTACCTTATAAAATACAGCTTCCACACACAATATTAATGCACTAAATTTTCACAATACGGTTAATCGGTTTTCGGAAGAAAGTTGAGCGAAGAATCACGAAAGACTAATTGAGAGCCGGAATGAATCAGAGACGGAATGAATCAGAGCGGGAATGAATCAGAGAGAATGCTTGAGAGCGAATGATCGAGAGCGTCTTCTATCAATTGTTCGCCAATTTATACTTAAAATCCTAGTTACATTTTTCGGCAGTAGTCGCGCTGAGGGAATTAAACGTAAAATTTATCTACCTTCAACAAAAAGTTGTACCTATACTGAACGGCTTCGGTTTTAATTAAAATGGTGTATATACCGGGCGTCCCTTCAGTTGAAAAATTTAAATATCGGAAATGAATAAATTGTGTATGGTAGAATTTGGATTTGCGTAACTCGGACTTATACTAAAATATACAACGGTAATAACGAAAAAAAAAAAATAAATGCGGTAGTAGAAAGGGTTGTAAAGTAACGAGTTATATACACCCTAGTGGTAAAATAAAATATATTACGGAAAAAATGAAAATTAAACTTGCAAAAAAAATAACTCGTTACATAGTTCTGACTACATTAGATAAATGAAATATTTGTAATTCTTCATAAATGTTAATAATATATATATATTTACTGTAACTTGATAATGGAAATAAAAGTTTCCGAAAGCTTGTTAAATTAGTAAGAAGAGTTCACTTTTATAAACTTGCCGTTTCCCCAATATTTCTGGTTTTATACCTAATTAGTCGGCAAAGACTATCCTATATATATATATATATATATATATATATATATATATATATATATATATATATATATATAGGGCAGGCGTCAAGTTCGGCGTCCAGTATATCGTATACTAGTATATACTTATACTGGTATATACCGGTATATGTTTTGTGTAAAGTGGTGAGTTTGACTTCACTTTTTTTCAGCATATACTGTCAAGTTTGGCTACGTAGAACGTACGAACATTTACTTTCCTAAGGGGATAATATAATCGAAATTTGTATGATAAAACTATGGTAACAGAAGTTGCTTTATCGAGAGTTGACATTCCTATTGGTAGTTTGTAATATACCTTCGTAAAAAGGGTATATGTGGTATATTATTAGTTAATTATTAACAATAACCGCGGTAACTGATAATCACATTTTTTAGTGTTGCCTGCATGATAGGTAAAGACAATCTTGAACTCGTGAACTTTAAAAGAGAAGAAGAAGAACACTGGAAAACTAAAATTAAATTGCATAGTTTTTCGAGTATATTATATAAACAATAGAATTGAAAAATATTATCGTTAATAATTAAACGATATATGAGACAAGCAAAGGAAATCTATAATCTGAAAAATTCTAAGAAATGTACAAGGTAACTGAAAAATATCGTTTATGGATAAACCAAATAATATAAATGACTATATGGAGAAGAAAAATGAATAGAATGAACAGAGTGAAAAATGGATGAAGCATGTATACAAAAGGAGTAGATGCAGTTGCCATAGGAAATATTGGGCTAGTATTAAAAACATTAAATAGTGGTAGAAAATGAGTTAATGAAAGTGATGGGATCTAGGACAAACAACTTTTAAGACATATTAATTGATATTTTAACTGACATACCTCTCACGGATGGATATTTGCATTTAACAATAAAAAAGTACTAACAAATATAAATCAAGTTTAACTAGTGAAATTTCATAAGCGTTCTTAATTAGACCGCTGCAATGGTCATTACACATATTTACCAAAAGTTCAAGAGTTTCATTTTATTTACAATCTGTTAGGGTCAGTAATGGGTTAATTGCTAGTAAACTATCTGGATGTTTTTCAATACCTAGTGAATGTAACTATAATATAATAAACCATTTGAATTATCAAAAAAATTCTTTTGAAAGGTGAATGCGATTATGAAAAAATAAATTTGAAAGAGTAGTAAGTAGGTAAGTATATACTAAAGGTATAAACATATATTATAGGTTGCTAATAATTTAGGTATTATTTTATCTGTTTTAGATTAACTTTACCTTATCAAAACATTATAATTTATAATAATAACTAATAATTAAAAAGCTAATTATTATTTAGCTTTTTTTTAATAATTCCTGCAATGTGCAAATAAGTGTCCAATTTCAGACTTGGTACTTGCTACTTATCTATAGTAGAAGTTAAAAATATTCCTTTCAGTTTCGAAATAACACAACGAGTAATATCCTTCACTAGTGTATATTTAATTGTGTGATGTTCTGTGCAACCAATTCATCCTTCCTGGTACATAAATGAAATTTAATTTTTGTTTTATTTATTATATGGTAACAGTTAATATAGTGTAGTCATAAAAATAAGTAAATTACAATAAAACACAAAATATATAATGTCAACAACATCTAAAATAGAGTTTAAAGTCATTCTGGATCAGACAATTTATATATTTTAAATAAAAGTATTACTTGCTTTCATATAAGTAGGTACATGTAATAACATTTCATTGAGGTCCAAATATGGATATGTCTAATAATATAAATATTTACAGTTCTTTATTCATGATTTTTATCGAAGATAGTGAATAGGTACCCAATTGTTTGATATGTTGGGGGTATTAAAATATATATTTCATTATACAACAGCTACTTTACTAAAATGTAATCGCATTAAATACCTTTTCATTGATTTTGGTCAAAATGTAATAAAAAATCTTTACAATACAAAAGTTTTCAAACCTATTACAGAGTGAATGTTGAAAGTATCCGATAGAGGAAAAAATTCTTATCTAGTTTTTAAATAGAAATAGGAACATCATATGTTTTAGCTTGTTCTTCTATAACATGAACTAAGTATTCATTTAATCCTCTTAGATTTACACTCAACTTTAACTATACAAATTGTAACTTTTGGGATACATTTTTAAAATGAATCATGCATCCCTTGGGACGAGATCTAATTTTTGGGAATAAATGAATTTATCATCAGCTAAAATACTGCCAGTTTCCCACTGTTGATTAGTTTTCATTTGCAATCAGCTAACTTTCATTTTGGTACCTACTGATGCTAATTGGTTTTTGTTGTAATTACGATACTTTTGGAATCAATCCTATCCTACATTTTCAATTATATTTAAAAAATTAAATATCTATTCTTAAGCATTATTTTCTTCGTTATTATTGACTTTCCATGAACAAAACATATCATTTCAGAGACGATACAATAATGGGAATGGGAGTAATAGTAGGTTGGTTTGGTGTACTTCGTCTAATATATGAAGATATTTCTTGTGTAAGTAAATAATACTTGATATAAATATAATTGTAACCTTAATTGATGATGTTTCATATGTAGCTATTTCACATGTGATTGGTAGATTAGTGCTAAATTGGATAACACCATGTAGGTACTTAAATAAATAAGAAAGTTTAAACAAACTGGAAGGCACTTTGCCACATTCAATTTTAATATGTAAATTGATAAAAAGTAAGTGGGTACTTATTATAAACTTTAAAATTATATAATAGGCCCTTTTTAATTGGAATACTTGAGGTATATTATATTATATAAAAATGCTTATTCCCAAAAAATTGTATTATCATACCTGTATATCTTTTTACCACAAAAACAAAACTGACATTTAATAAATAACAAAAACATGCATCAGTTTAGAAATATATGTTACCAAAGAATATACTGTACGCCCTTGAATAAATAGTCGTTTCGAGTATTTTGTGAGTTTTATTGAGGATGAAACCCCATATTAGTTAACATGTATGTGACTTGATTAGATTAACTATTTTGCAATAGAGTAAATGTTCCGAATAGGTGAATAAAATAAAAAGTTCACTGGACATACAATTTTATTTGTTGCTTACAAATATAGGAATATAAATATTTCAATTACAATTTTGAAAAACTTTATTATTTATTGTCTAACACTAATTAAAAGTCTGCTGTTTATTAGGTACTTACATTAATAGAACGTTGGTGATTACTGAAAACAAAGTTTAAATTATATTATCAAACATACAAAAAATAACTTCAAATTCCACTATGCCTCTTCTGTCATGTCCATCCTGATGGAGACTGGCTCTATAAAACAATTATTGATTGAAGTTTAAATGTAGTGGAATGTACATTTTATTCTAATTATCATGGACATAGGTACATACTTCACTTATAAGGTTTGAGAAACAATCACCATTAATTTACCCAGATTTAAAAATCTGAGAAAAATTTTTAATGTTTGTGTAAGTTATTGTAAATTTTCAAACCTGTTAGTATTATAAAATAATCAAGATTTGGATTATAATATACTAAATGCCCACCATCTAAATATTGTAATTTCCATTTTATTAGACTTTTCACCTACCAACGAAATGTTATAAACTATATGAACCTTCCATAGCATAAATGAAGAGATAAAATACTTTCTGGATTCTTATGATAGTATCTCTACCCTTCATAGTTCTTGTTTAATGATATAAATAAGCAGCTTTTGGTTTTTTTATTGTTTTTATTTTTGATAGAAATAAAAATAAAAGCAAGACAATTGACAATTGACCAGTTTCTTCTTCTTGATTGCGATTATGACATCTAGTCAGTTTGAAAACTAATTTTTATTTTGATCCTTGATTGCATTTTATATTTTTATAAAATTGATTGTTTATTGTTTAAGGCTCGGCATTGTAAACATATTTAGAAGTTAATTTTAACAGTCAAGTCAACTTTAGCATTAAAATATCTATCAGTTTATAAAAGTTCCATTTCTAAAATAAAAAAATAAAAAGAAGGCTAAAAGGATTAGACCAATAAAGTCTAAGCTAAAAGGTAACCTAGAATTTCTATTTTTTACAAACCATTAAACCAAGTTGGTGGTGTTTTGACTCCCCATTTCCCTAAACGACGTGAGTCCACTAACAAAATCTAGCAAAGAAAAGAAGACTACCTCATGTGTTTGATAACTAATAACAAACAAAACAACAAACAACCCATAGATAAAGGATATTTTCAACAACCCTACATATAAAAAGCGAGGTACTTTTCAGGTTAGTTGTAACGAAAATGAAATACTCTCATGCAATTTGGAAGTTTTCTAAATATTTGCCATATAAAAAGTTTTTAAACCTGCTTATAGGCCGAGTCAGAATCTGAAGAAAATGGAAATCTGTAGAACAAGATATATTTATCTACCAAAAATGTACTGGGAGACGCTACAGATTCTTTAAGGACCTCATACACTGATGATGTGTATATTTTGTAGGGACTGTCTATTCGTCCGGGCGCTCGGACGAATAGTAAATTGCGCTATACGTCCGGGCGTAAATATACGCCCGGACGAACAGTGTGGGAGGCTATTAATCCGTGCATTCTTAAAAAAATAATAATGTTGTATTATCAAGTATAGTTCCGTAATGTGCAAAATAAAATGTGAATACTGCCTAAAAATGTAAAAAAATTGTAAATGATTCATTTAGTAAATAAGTTTACCTACTCTTCTTAACACATAATGCAATATTATGTTCTAAAGTGATTGCAAAAGTGTTCTAAAAGAGACTACAATATAATATGAGAAGGGAAAAGTTTACCTCCCTATAGAAGAAATCGGGATCACCGAGTTGTACCACAAGATATCAGGTATGTATAATCCTTCCGTCGGGTTGTACCAGCGAGTTTCTTGGGGGGGGGGGGGGCAAGGAAAATCATTGAGGAAGCTATACAGAGTTACAAAAATGGCTTCATCAATGATTTTCCTTGCCCTTCTCGATAAATTAATCAATGATCTGTTTTAATCAAGACAGAAATTCTAAATAGTGGGGCATAGAATAATCCCCAATAAAGGCGGAAATGGATTAACTCAGGTAATCGTGGTACAACTCGGTAATCCCCGAAGAAATAGCAGATTGTGCTGGATACCAGATGCATGTAAACATGTTACATTAAGTATACGTAAGTTCTTTAAAGCAATAATATGATCTCTCTAAATGGTAAACCTATACTGAAGGAGAAAATTCATACTAATTAAAAAAAACAACATTTTATTTTAAAACTAAAATACAAAAATAGTAACTCTTAAGCTAAAAAACAAAAATAAATTCTCACATAGGTATCACATAAACTGGATAAATTGCATGGTAAAACGAAAAAATAATTCTAAGGCATTTGTACTTAGGTTTGTGGTGAGTGGGTCTACTAAGTAATAAGGTATTATGAAGTAAGGGGTTTAAAAATAATAAAAAATTTAAACGAATATTTGTAAAAATTTAAATATTTGGTTGTTTTTAATTTTATTTACAGCCACTACAAAACCACTTTTGTGTTTGTTTAGGTACTTTGGTCAAACTAGTACATTTAATGTCTACCCACTGTAAACATGAATCACATCTAATTGAATCATTGCTAAGAAATTTACCTTTGATAAAAATTTTAATGCTTTTAAATGTGTTTTTCACAACCAAAATTACTTTTTGTTAGTTCTAACCTATAAACATATAAACTAACTTTATTTTTTTAAGAATGCACGGATTAATAGCCTCCCACACTGTTCGTCCGGGCGTATATTTACGCCCGGACGTATAGCGCAATTTACTATTCGTCCGAGCGCCCGGACGAATAGACAGTCCCTATTTTGTAAGTAAAATTTGTCAAATAGGAACAAGTACAGAATTCATAAATATTACTTGTTTTTAGATTGATTTTTAAAACAAACTTTAAATATTTATAGTTAATTTTTCAATTATATCATTTTTTATATATACACAAAATTGGCTGCTGAAATGAGAAGAATAAAGGATACAAGGAAAATAAATATAAAGCTTGAGAGATAATTTATTAATGTGGTCTCCAAAATAATTGACGAAGAGGAGGTAAATGAATATTACACGAGATGTTTATGTAATGCTTTATCTAAATTCATGTATGTTAATTATATAAATATATAGAATAATGATTTTTTTTAAAATTTTGTACAAAGTGAGAATAAAAAATCATATCCCTAGTAATAGTTTGTAAGACAAAATTTATTTAATAAATTAGGTAATACCTACAAGAGCAGTATGGTCAAAAATTATAAAATTTTCATAATACTTCACAAAAGTTGGAAACAGAAACGAAAGAAACAAACTATTTCAAGTATAATAAATAGTTAAACAATACATTTAATACAGGAGTAAAAGTGACATTACGTAAGTGTAGCAGAAGATTCTTAGTTTATTGAACATTTGAGTTCATAATGCAAATTATTAAAGTTAACAAGCATTTGTGGTAGATATTTGTTCCAACTAGATATAAGAACACAATGCAATGTTTATTTTTATAATTGTGGAATGCTGGACCATATTTTCTGGAAGGCAGTATGCTTTCCATCAATTATGCCCCCAATGCATTGAGAAAATTCCATTCTTTTTTTTATCTTTTGAAATATTTAACCAATCTGCAGCAGTAAGTATGTGGAACCTAAAAGTTATATAATTTAAATATACTCAAAGGAGTCCTTCACTCTACAATTTACAAAATTTTTATAATCTTATGGTTTTTTGTTTATAAAAATATGTCAGTATTTATAGCATCAAATTAATCTGAGTATAAAAATCTTTAATAATAGTACTAAATAATAAATAAATTATATAGTGAAATAAATTTAACACACATACCTACTTTTTAAATTTATTTCTCAAAAAACCCTTTTTCGATGCCTGTTAAAACTATCTGCCTTTATTACGATCAACTATATTGTAAACTTAATAAACATATAACCTGTAATGGACTGTAAAATTATTTTATTCTTACTTTTAAGTAGGTACTCTTCTTGAAGTACATTGTATAGGTATTACGTGGCAGATTCTAGGCACAAAAAGCAAAATTGTTGATTCATGCACATGAATTGTAAACATAAGGCTTCTAATATACTTTCCTTCTATTTCAGTGTCTCCTGGAATCCACAAAGTCATTTATAGCAAAATATCTTAGGGCAATTGTCAGCTTTACTACGGGGAGATATTGACAATTGCGTATTAGTGATCTGTGTTTTTTATCTGATGAGTTACTAGGTTTAAGAGCTTATCAAATACCTTTTTACTCATTCTCAGAAACGTTTTAAATTGTTCAGGATCCTGTGCTGGAAATTCTTCTTGCACTAAATGTAGATTAGGTACCCCTTTTTTTCGAGCCGTTTAAAATCAAAGTAAAGTAATAACGATAGCTTTTAATGCAGTTCGTTTTGTTTTTTATATTGGGCATAGAACGGGCAAGTGAGTTTACCTCTAACATTTCAAAACAATTATTCATAATTTAAACAAAATTTCCTTTAGTATACTATTGGTATATCTATATTTGAACACTCCATGACATTTTATTATGATCTAAAATTAATATCTTGTGTAGTTCCACTTCAACAATAGATTTACTCATTGTAATAACTACAACATAACTACATTTAACTGTTATATACTCTAGTAAATGAAACAAATATTAAATTTAATTTATGTACTAGCAAAAATTGGTTATACATTACACAAAACATAATTTCACACAATTACTTAGATTTTACTAAAGTGTGTTGTTCAAATGTATATTGTGAAACTGAAAAGAATTTTTTTAATTTGTAATAAAAAGTAGAAAATACAATCTGAAATTGGACCAATATTTTCACGCAGCGGAAAGAACCTTAATAAAGCTTAAGAAATAAACACAAATTATCATAGGTACATAAAATAATCAGATACTTGGTTGCCAGTTATTTTTAAAATAATAATAATAAATTGTCTTGAGAATGTTTTTAGATGTTAGTTTTGATTGTAATGTTTTATTTATACATTACAGTTATACTAAAAGGATAAATTAGTACATTATTATCATGCTTTATATTGTTATACCTTTAGAATCTACCTACCCTTCCGTCTTTCAAATTTATTTGTTTCATACACATATATACTCCTTTCCAGAAATATCTTGTAATAATTAAAATTGTTTATTACGTATAACTAGCACTACGTACCTAAGTACCTACCTATTGAAAAATATCCATACTTTACTAACCGCTAACTCATTGCTATCCACATGGCATATTTTTACAAAATTGTTACACTTTTGGTAAATATATAATTAAGAATAAAACACTATCTTAGTTTAATTAGGAATGATTTTTAAAATAAAATTTCAAAATTTGTACTTTTTTTGTTTAATACAAATGTCCAACAATCTCAGTTAATATATTAGGCACTTTATCATTATTTAATATTTAGTTAAGTATAGAAAAATGTTCTAGTTCACAACGCAAAAACCTCATTTTCCAACCATTTTCCCTTCTACTGCTTTTTTCCACCAGCCCAATATTTTCTATAACTAAATCCATCTATTTATACTTTGCCTGTTCTATTTTTACTCATTCCATCCATCATAGCTCCTTTTGTAAATTTAAAATGCACAATACCTATAATAATATGCACCATTTGTTTCTTGATAAACGTGGTCCCCAGGGTAATTTAACATATTCTAATTCCTTATCAATTCTTCTCCATATCCCTATTATTATTTAGTTCATTTCTCAAATTTTTTTGGGTACCTATAGTTTTTACGAAGATTGTTTATGTTATATTATATTTTCAAAAAACTAATCAATTTACTTTTGATTCTCAAATTATAAAAGTTTATATGCGGGCAGAAAAACCCGACTGGTCATCTGGTAAAACAAAAATTATAAATAAAATCATAGATAACCTTGATTAAAACTTGACAAAAACGTCATTCTTCTTTCTTAGTAAATCCTTCATAACCAAATAATTTACTGAAATCCGCGTCATCACTATGAAATGTTGATCCTTGGTTGAATTTTATATTTTTATAAGAATGATTGTTTATTGTTTAAGGGTCGGCATTATAATGGTTATTTGTGTATTTAGAGCATAAAATAACAGATTGCCGCTTGAGAAAGAATGTTGCCGCGCGACGCGGAGATCTTTCGAAAGCGGCAATTTTACTTTACGCTCGAAAAACACACATACTTTTTTCTACAGTCGCACTTTTAATAATTAAAACAGTATTTTTTTCACTACTAGCCTCTAAACCTAACTTTATTGATTTTTGTTGAGGTAGTGAAGTTGTTCATTATTAACAAAGGTAGAAAAATACAGAGCCTACTTGATTATAACTAAATCTCAATCCATTTAATAGAATGTGAGGTTAACTTGTGCACAGATGTCATGTCATGTGAAACGGGAGTCGACAAACTAATGTTTAAAAAAATAAAATGCCAGTAGTGAAGTAGTGAAAAAAATGCTATATGAGCCACGGTAGAAAAGTGTATTAATGTCTCGGATCCATTAAAGACCACGAAGCTTCGCTTCTCGGTCTTTAATGGACCTCGACAATAATACCTCACTTTTCTACCTTGGCCCATAATTACTATTTCGCTATTCATCATGAATAATCTTAAAAAGATCTACTGACTTGTCAGAATCCGATTCATATCAGTCAAAGTCGAAGTGAGAGGGAAGAACACATTCACGCGCTTGCCGATAGGAAGTTAGCAATGGCGGTTACATAAATATTCACCATTTGAGTTGATTCGGAGGGCGTGGTTTGAGATTCCTTTTTTGCGCTAGAGCGTAAAGTAACTCAATCCTCGGCATTTGTCGACATTACGATTTCATTTGAATATAATAGTAATTAGTCATTTTACGCACGACTGTAAAAAACATCTTTAGAAGTTAATTTTAAAAGTCAAGTCAACTTTAGCATTAAAATAAAAAAAAGGCGAAAAGGTAACCTAGAATTTTTATTTTTTACAACCCATTAAACCAAGTTGGTGGGGTTTTGACTCCCTATTTCCCTAATCGACGTGAGTCCACTATAACAATCTAACAAAGAGAAGAAGAACTACCTTATGTTTTTGATAACTGAAACTGATATATGATAAACAAAACAACCCTACATTTGTCTATGACCCTACCTACCTAGTGAGGGTACTTTTCAGGTTAGTTGAAACGAAAATGAAATACTCTCATGCAATTTGGAAGTTATATATTTAATGTATGGTTTCTAAATATTTGCAATATCAAAAGTTTTTAAACCTACTCATAGGCCGAGTCAGAATCTGAACTGAAATTTGGTGGCCTCTTAAGACAAACTGAGCCAAAGTAATTTTTTAATGAACAGCTCTAGTTTTCCCCTGTCGTACCCCAACAAACCCTGGACCAAGATCATCTAGATAATATAATTCTCCCTTACCGTTAGCCTCTATACAGTCAGTTGATAGTAAGAAAAGAAAATGGAAATCTGGAGAACTAGATATATTTATCTACCAAAAATGTACTGGGAGACGCTACAGATTCTTTAAGGACCTCATTCACTGATGAAGTGTATATTTTGTAAGTAAAATTTGTCAAATAGGAACAAGTACAGAATTCATAAATATTATTTGTTTTTAGATTGATTTTTAAAACAAACTTTAAATATTTATAGTTAATTTTTCCAATATATCATTTTTATATATACACAAAATTGGTTGCAGAAATGAGAAGAATAAAAGATACAAGAAAAGTAAATAAGCTTAAGAAATAATTTATTAATGTGGTCTCCAAAATAATTGACGAAGAGGCGGTAAATGAATATTACACGAATGTTTATGTAATGCTTTATCTACATTCATGTATGTTAATTATATAAATATATAGAATAATGAATTTTTTTAAATTTTGTACAAAGTGAGAATAAAAAATTATATCCCTAGTAATAGTTTGTAAGACAAAATTTATTTAATAAATTAGGTAATACCTACAAGAGCAATATGGTCAAAAATTATAAAATTTTCATAATACTTCACAAAAGTTTAAAACAGAAACAAAAGAAACAAACGATTTCAAGTATAATAAATAGTTAAACAATACATTTAATACAAGAGTAAAAGTGACATTACGTAAGTGTAGCAGAAGATTCTTAGTTTATTGAACATTTGAGTTCATAATGCAAATTATTAAAGTTAACAAGCATTTGTGGTAGATATTTGTTCCAACTAGATATAAGAACACAATGCAATGTTTATTTTTATAATTGTGGAATGCTGGACCATATTTTCTGAAGGCAATATGCTTTCCATCAATTGCTCCCAATGCATAGGGAAAATTCCATTCTTTTTTTTTAAATCTTTTGAAATATTTAACCAATCTGCAGCAGTAAGTATGTGGAACCTAAAAGTTATATAATTTAAATATACTCAAAGGAATCCTTCACTCTACAATTTACAAAAATTTTATAATCTTATGGTTTTTTGTTTATAAAAATATGTCAGTATCTATGCAGTCAGTATTCTAGGCACAAAAAGCAAAATTGTTGATTCATGCACATGAAATGTAAACATAAGGCTTTTAATATAATTTCCTTCTATTACAGTGTCTCCTGGAATCCACAAAGTCGTTTATAGCAAAATATCTTAGGGCAATTGTCAGCTTTACTACGGGGAGATATTGACAATTGCGTATTAGTGATCTGTGTTTTTTATCTGATGAGTTACTAGGTTTAAGAGCTTATCAAATACCTTTTTACTCATTCTCAGAAACGTTTTAAATTGTTCAGGATCCTGTGCTGGAAATTCTTCTTGCACTAAATGTAGATTAGGTACCCCTTTTTTTAGAGCCTTTTAAAATCAAAGCAAAGTAATAACGATAGATTTTAATGCAGTCCGTTTTTTTTATTAGGTATGGAACGGGCAAGTGAGTTTATCTACGAATATTAAAAATTTCCAAAAAAAAATAATATAAATTCGTACACACCTAACCTAACCTCAAAATGCAACAGTTGGTAGTACAAAAAAAACGAAATGTAAATAGTAACCAAATTATCCCTAATATTTATGAACAAATTGTATAATAAATTCACGATACATTTGGCACTTTACACGTTAAAAATGTAGGTAGGTAGATGAGCTGGTGTACCTAGATGAAATATGCCGAAAAAATCTACTGTAACTATAGCACAAAATGTCCATTGGACAAAAATGTAGGTAGGTAGATGAGCTGGTGTACCTAGATGAAATATGCCGAAAAAATCTACTGTAACTATAGCACAAAATGTCCATTGGACATTCAATGGATATCCTGTCTCCGTTAGTCCATTGGATATACCATTTTGGATGTCCATTGGAAACTCGTCAAATGTCCATGATTCATTTTGGATAAAAATTAACACAAATGTAACCTAAAACGTAAGTGGAACTATTTCCACATTTAGTGAAAAAACATTTTAGATTTTTCCGATCATGGGAAATTGTTACGGTATTATGCAAACTCTCTGTGTTATATCTTACAGCAGCAGCATGCATATAGACATTTTGCGAATTCGCAGGGTTTGCATACGTGAATTACTCATTCATTATAATATTTATTGTATAATCCTTCGTTTAATTTATAGTGCAGTGTAAAGTTATATGGAAATGTCGCTGAATAAAAAACTAGTACAAGGCCCCAAGTATTAGAAAGAAAAAGAAGAGAGAACTTTTCAAAATGTCTTCTGTTTGTTTTTAGATAACTCTGTAAATAATTTTATACAAACTCAAAAGCATTGCTGTTGTGCAGAGATAAAAAAAAATGATTGGTAAGTATATATATAACATAAAAATTCGTTATTATTCAACTATTTTCAGTCACTTATAATTAATCGCAAATTTTTGTGCTGATAGCCTAGAATTTTTTAATGTAATTTTGTGAGGGTTTTGCAACTTACTCTGACTTAAATTCCCTAGTCTTAATAATAGTTGTTTCGATTTTGTACCTGTTAATATATTTATGCTTTTTGTTGTTAGTTTATTACTATTATGACATATTATTTAGGTTGACTCTCTATTTTGAGGTTTTTAATTTTATTTGTACTGTACTAAAAGTGGGCAAGGCCCGTGAATAAATAAATAAATGGATGTGGCACTTAAATTTATATAAGGGTAATGTGAATGTTTTTTTAGGAATGTCCAATGGCATAATGAAAAAACCGAGCTCTATAAAAGCTGGTATTTTTCAATTGATAGAAGATGTAAGCAATCAAATTTCTGTGACATCTACAACTGCTGAGGAAACAGCTGAAAATTTCCACCTAAAATTTAATTGTCCTATTGAAAATGAGGCAACCTTTATCTAAAGGACCAAAATAATTTTAAACAAGCTGTAAGTTATATTTCCTTTTCTTTGGAGTAAGCATAATAAGGGACAATGTATTTCTTCTCTAGTTTTCGTCAGTAAGGTATTTATCTTTAGACAAAGCATACATTAGTAGAACATGTTATTTGTGTTACCAGAATAACCAAATTTTTTAGAATTGTTAATTTTTATATTGGTAATACTGTAGGGCACATTATTAAATTGTATTGTACTGAATAATTGTAACGATCATTCAACTGATACCTTGTTTTTAAACTAAGATTGCAGCCCGTTTCACACAGCTCTTTTGATTCAACTGTCAACGACATTTGTCAGTTTTGTGTTTTTTGATAAGAAAATATTCATTACTTCAATCTAACTGTACATATTTTTTGCATTTGTTGTTTATTGTTTTATTTTTAACAAAGTATTATATTCCAACCAAGTAAAGTACTATTTTTATTATTTATTCAGTTTGATAAACAAAATCCACGCTTGTTTTATCTTGTTAATAATACAAGTTCTCAAGTAAAATCTTATTTTTCTAAATATTTTTATATCAAGTTTTACATCATTACAGTACAATATTATCGCATTTGTGCTATACCTTGAGCGTCAAACGTAAATTAATAATAATTTAAACATACAATTGCATTTTCTACACAATTATTTATCCTCAAATTATTAACAAATTTTACATAAACTACTTATTATAACCATACATTTTTTCCCAATTTTGCGACATTTGCGCCATGGCTTGTGGCCAATGATGATTTGATATTTAGACATACCTTGATCCCTTATTGGCCACGACAACTACCAGCAGTACAATACATATTTCACGTAATTGTCAATTAGTTCAAAAAGTCTGAACACGACCCTTTCGGAACACACTCCCAATCTAGTTACTTTTAGTGGTGTGTTTGAGGTTTCCTAAAATGCTCCTCCTAGTTTAAAAACAAGGTATAGTACACTATGACTGATATCTCATAATAGGAAAGGATACACTGCGCAGAGGTCTCACTGGCTCATTCGCAGAAGTTCAACGGCTTCTCTTTTCAAATTTTTCTATGGTGCACTGACCTCGCCCTGTCATGAGATATGAGTTGTACTGTATCTACAAGATTATCAAAATAATGTCACATGAATTTTTATAGGTTCATCAGATAAGAAAATTGGGTGGCAAAGATGCCTACATTATCAAAAGGTACTTCATCTCCACAATATCTGACAAAATTTCTAAGGAATTTACCTTTGATGGAACAAAACAAAAACAAGCATTCAAAGAATGTAACATCTGTGCTTTATTTATAGGTAAGTTGGCTGCTTGTATTACTTTTGATTAAAGGAATTCATTATTAATGAGGAATATGATTTCAACTATAATGATATTACTTGGGATTTGAAAATTTTATGTTTAAATTTAAAAATAAAAAAGAAGCGTTCTATTTAACACTTAAGTTTTTATGAAAAATGTGCTTTGTGTATACAGTACATAAGAATTTTTTAGTCCCATGGAATTGAACTAATGTGATAAAAAATAAGTTGTAAGTGAAACAATATATGTACTTGATGAACTTACACAGGTATTGTAATGTTGGTGGCCTGTATATACTGGAATAATTATTATACTAGTTATTACATTCTAATGTATTGTAACGCCCACATTATTTTCATCCTCATAGGACCAAATTATTCTCCTCGAGAAAGAAAAAAAATTAAATTGCATTGATCACACATCAAATATTTTGCATGAAATATGTGATCCAAGTCCAATTTTACACAAGATCGTTTACTACTAGAAGAAAATGAAATTTTTTTTTACAGCTGCTTCCAATTTGGATAACAAATCTGTAGGAAGGGCTATTAGAAAATGGTTGCGGCGAAGTTCGGAAAGGGATGCTTACAAAAGTAGAAATATAAATAAAACTGTTTAAAGATTTTTTAAATAAATACTTTTATTTTTAAAAAATTTGTTTTAATTTTGGGCATTGTACTTGGTGATATTAATATAATATAAAAAGTGTACATTCATAACCAAAAATTCATGTCCATAAGTAGTCCACGGGAAGTCCATGAAATGTCTATATATGGATGTTTCATGGTGTCCAAATGGACATCCATAATTGTATTTTTTGTGTAGTCCAAAGTACGTCCATAGGATGTCTAATGTACAAATGACGGACGTCCGTTGGACAGCCGTTGTGTCCATCAATGGATGTCCAATGGATATTCCATAGATTGCCTAGTGTTATCTGGGATTTATTATTATCCCGCAACCCTGAACCTCCATTGTTGTTGAATGTTGAATATGAAATGGAAATGTTTTTGTTTATGAAGTCAATAAAAATCGACGAAAACAAATTTTATATTTTAAAGAATATATACCTACTTATGTATAAATATTTTATTTTTTGAAGAATATATTCAAATATGTAGGATTTATTTGGATTATATTGTTTTGCAATAAAAAACAATCGGCCCCATTAACAAAATCAAAGTTGGATAATTGCAAACAAACACCAACCAACAGTGGGGCACTCTAGCATGTTCTACTGAATTAGGTAGTCATATTTATGTATAGGGTAATCTTTAATTCTTAAGACAGCAGCAGGTGGTGAAGGGTAACACTTTTCACAATGAAATCTCGTCTTGAATACCCCCAACATTTCAAAACAATTATTCATCATTTAAACAAATTTTCCATCAGTACTATTGGAGATATCTATATTTGAACACTCCATTACATTTTATTATGATCTAAAATTAATATCTTGTGAAGTTCCACTTTAACAATAGATTTACTCATTGTAATAACTAGGTACATAACTACATTTACGGCCCTATTCTGTGTCGCAAAGTTGTTACTGAGCAAGTGGTTTAGAACAAGGTCAGTGGTTAGGTTGCCACTTGTCTTCAATTGGTATTCTGTAGAGGCAACCAGTGGTTACGAAAGTTAATTTATAGTTGTTTCTGAGCAACCACAATATTTGTGGTTGTTAACGTTAGCGACTGTCAGAGAAAGGTAGAAGTGTGCTGGTAGGAAGATGGATCCGTGGATTATGAACATTTTGTTAGGTCAAGAAAATAAATAAAATACACAATGAGTATGTATAAAAATATACTAAAAATTGTAAATATAGTATAAAATCTTTTATCTTCCTAGTGATCGAGTCAGAATTATTCAAAGAAATTTAAGGGATCGGAGC